>PITA01002953.1:23978-148844 GCA_004023965.1 Spilogale gracilis
AAAAAAAAAAAAAAAAAAAAAAAAAGCACAAACTTTTCATTCTTACTCAACAAGCACATTTAATTTGAAGCCTCTTGGTTGTGATTAGATTTCAGACAATCAATAAAGCAACCTGCTGGGGGCTAAACCAGCCAGGGCTTCAATCTGCCACCCATCTGCCCTCTATGCAGAACCCATCCAACTCCTCCTAAGGGCAACACTGCCCATCTCCGTCATCCCTCTGGCTGTGGAATTATGCAGAAAAGCCAACCCCCAGAAAGCTCAGCCGTTCCTGGCTCCAGCACTTTTGAGGGAACCTATTGTTTTCCATTAGTGGCCAAGTGCGCCTACACGAAAATGTCCACATGAAAGACTTTTTGTGTGTCTCAGGAGAGCGAATCCTTAAAAATACAACAAACATAGCCAAGACCCTTCTTCTTGAGTATAACCCCACCTAAATGGAAAATCATGAAATCCAAATGCTCTAGTTACCACTCTGGGTGAAATGTCCTTCCTGATGGCACAGAATGTGACCTTAATTACCACATGGTCCAGAGAAAGCCAGGCAGACTGTTCAGGCATTCAAAAGCCCAGAATGTGTGTGTGTGTGTGTGTGTGTGTGTGTGTGTGTGTGTGTGTGTGTGTGTGTCCCCTCCCTCTCTTTGTTACTATTCCATGGTAGCTATGTACTGCCTGGGGCTACTTTGTTTGATCTGCGGCTGCAGAAACAAACAAAGCCATTTAAACCAAATGTAAAAGGTTATGAAGAGGAAGGGAGACTTAGTGAGGTCTGAGCAAAGAGTGAAATATAGGCTCTCACACGAAAGGAAGGCTTTAAATTGAACATGACTTCAGGAAAAATCAATTTGCCTTTTCCTTTCTTGTCATAATTTCTCCCTCCAACAGGACTCTTGCCAATTATTGAAGAGCATAGTGTTGCATAAACTCTTGCACAGTGAAGCTTAGCCTACAGAGTAATCACATAATGCAGCATCTGTGATGTCACAATTGTGTTTCCATGGTGATGAGAAAAAGAAGAAGAAGAAGGTTAAAAAAAAATACCTCATCACACCAGTGACATGACAGCCTCTTTGGCGGGAGTGGAAAATGCTACTTGTAAGAGCACGCCTGGCTCCACAGCCTTGGGGCTCTCATTGAAACAGCCGTGCCGTAAGTGACAAGAGAAGGAGGACCATGTGGACTGTCGACGAGACAGGTACCTTGTTCAGAAAAATAATCTTACAACAACCATTAAAGAGAACAGCAAAAGAGTCAGAGAAGCATGCAAGTGCAAACATTATAATAAAAAATATATGTATAAAGCTGGGAAACAGACTGAAAAGCTGCAGCTATCCTCTCTTCTTGATCACCACCGTGCCTCTTCCTACCTGATCTGCCATCTCGCTGAATGTCCACATGGTACCATTCCCCATCATTGGCTTTCTTCTGAGTGGCCTTCACTTTGATGGTGCCTGAGCCCATGTCAAGCAGCAGGTATAGGTTGCCATCAAGGAGTTCTACGGCAAAGAAGTCCACCTTGGTGTTCTTCTGGCTCCGAGTATCCTTCCTCTCTTGCGGCTTGCCGTGAGTGAAGAGGATCAGGCCATTGGGCTCAGTGGTGCGGAAGTCAAAGGAGATGGAACCCATGCGTTTGGTGTTCCATTTGGGCAAACTGATGTACGCCTCTGGGGTCTCGAAGTTGATGGGGTCCAGTGTGGCCACATTCTCACACTTGAATACAACTTCACCATAGATTTTCATCTTGGTGTCCCCGATCCGGGCGAGGCGAGACAGCTCCAGACGGATGTCATTATTCTTATAAACAACCTGTCAAAAGCCAAACAAGTGCCATATGAATCAATCTTGCAAACGGTTCCCAGCCACTGCTCACTGGGCACCCGGGAAAAAGGCCCAAGAAAAGGCTTCAGGAGACAATATGTCTGAAACGAAATGAGAAATGGGAGCGACGGCATTTGAAAAAGCATCAGAAGAGACCTCCAGGGTGCACATAATCCCTGAAAAAGCCCCCACATTTCTATTTTATTCCTTTTGTGTTGTCTCCTCCTGGCCAATTTACTGTGTTGTCAGAAAGTTACACAATACCATCTTGCAAGCAAAAATCAAGAGGGACTGAGCTGCACAAATACTAACATTTAAATACAATGTATACAAATATACTTCTATTGAAGTATACTTAATAAAAGACCAGAAACACCCAAATGACCATCAACAACAGATTGGTACTTCCCATGATAGACAATCATGCAGTCCTAAAAAACCATGTAGTGTTCTGGTTTTGACATGGATGCTTTCTAAGGAATATTGTTAAGTGAAATTAGCAAAGAACACGAAAGAATGCACTACACTATCATCGTGTTGTGTGTGTGTATTGGGAGGGCATATGTGTAATATGTATATACATGCTCATAAGTGCATAAAACATCTTTGGAAGGAACACAAAAACTATAAAATTGTCACTGGGGAGTAGATTAGTCAGATTCATATTCAAGAATGAGAGGGAGATTGACTTTTCACAGTACCTATTGTATTATTTTTTCCACCATGCACATATATTAGTGAAAGAAAAGTATTAAGTGTCAGAGTTGGTGGGGAAGGAGATCTGTGTTTTCTGCACATGTATGTACCGTCTATATACATATGGTGGAAGAATAAAGCACCTTAAAACACTAAACAAAAAAAATTATGATTTTCTAAACTGGGTATAATCCACATAAAAGCAGGGATTAATGACAGCCTCTTTGGCGGGAGTGGAAAATGCTACTAATGCAGGGATTAATGACAGCCTCTTTGGCGGGAGTGGAAAATGCTACTTGCTCCTAAAATCAAAATTTCAAAGAGGTATTGCTGAACCGAATTTTGATTGCATTGCCCTGGGATGGACCTTGGTCCTCTAATCTCTAAATAATGTCACATCTTTTCAATAAAGAGAAAAAAATGAATGGGAAAGGGATAAGCATTATAGTATTGATTATGGCAATCACTTTGTTATGTGCTTTACATTATGTAATTCATATTCTAAGTCAGGATCCAGATTTGGGCTCAAGTCATACACCCACTCCCTATGAGCTATGTGACCTTTGCAGAGTTGTTTAACTTATCTGGATCTCTTTTCTCCTCTGAAAACTGGAACACATGAGTAAACTACTCTGCAAAGATGAAATGAGTTAATACATCTTGAGCACTCAGAGCAGCACAGAGTAAGGGCAGAGAAATCTCAACTCCTTTGTGTGGAGTTGATATAGTTCTAGTCTCATTTCATCCTTTCCAAGACCCCAAAAAAGGCTGTATTATCATCTCCACTTTCGGCAAAGTAACAAAACTTAAATACTAAAATAAGTCTTTTTTTTTTAATATTTTATTTATTTGACAGAGAGAAACACAGCCAGAGAGGGAACACAAGCAGAGGGACTGAGAGAGGGAGAAGCAGGCTTCCCACCGAGCAGGGAGCCCTATGTGGGGCTCGATCCTGGGTCTCCAGGATCATGACCTGAGCTGAAAGCAGTTGCTTAATCAACTGAGCCACCCAGGCGCCCCTAAAATAAGTCTTATAATCCATCTTAGTGATAAAAAGGTAATTGGATGGATCGTTCCAGTACAAATCATTGAATCCCTAACATCCAATTATAGAATCCTTTCCCTTCTCTTCCCCATCACCAGGAGAGAGAAGAACAGTACCGTTGGCCTTTTAATATACAAATAATGACAAAGAATTGAAAATGCTCCGCCTACTCTATGACCTTGATAATTGGCCTAATCATAGTAACACTGAAAATGTTAGTGATACTAATATTTACCGAGCAACTACTATTAGATACCGTGCTAAGGATCTAAAGCCTACCATCCCATCAGATGCTGACAACACCCATTTGAGACACCTACCATCATTCCCCCCTTTTACAGATGTAGAAACAGATGTGGAGAGTAGTTAGGGAACCAGTTTACAGTCATAACAGATGGTAACTGGCAGAGCAGGCCTTGAACCCAGGGAGGTTGCTGGGCTCTCGCATCCATGTGCTTTACCACTGTGGCGACTCGGAGTGAGGTCCCACTAGCTGCACCTGTGAAGCTCATCTTTAACGTTACATGGAAAATCATGCAAGCTCAGCTTCCTGAATTTCTCATCTCAGCACTACTGGACTGACCATGTGAAAAGGGCAAATACTACAAGTTCCTTAAGTGATCAAGCACTCCAGTGAACCAGAAAAAAAACAAGGAGACACAGAGGAGAACTGGGGCCATAAACTGGCCAGAGATAACCAGACTTCTCTCAAAAGCTCTTTGAAGGTGAGCTCTCTCTCTGCTCCATGGCCTGGAATCTACTTGTCTATTTATCTAGGGTTTCCTCACCCTTCTTACTGACAGCTGAGTAACCTCTCTAAGTCCCATTTCTAAAGAGGGAAACTTCAAAAACCTATTCTAGGAACAGCTCCGTCCCCCCCCCCCAGGGCTATTATCAAGATCGAGAAGGATGTTATCATGGTAGAACACAGAAAACTCTACACCATTACACAAACCCAGGAAGATATAATGGCATACCTCTGTCCCCAGTGGTGCTGACAGACCGTCAGAAACTGCCTGGGGCTGACCTGGTGCTGTGCCGAGAACCCCCACCAAGAAGAAAGGGACAGGAGGAGAGGGGCCTTGTAGCCTGGTGGTACTCATCTGGGAAGCTCCATGGTTGGCATTCTTGCCTCCCCCACCTGCCCCATGCAGGACCATGGGCAGGATCACAGCCATACAGGAAGGTACCAGAGCCTTGGGTAGCGCATGGAGGCAAGAGACCCCGCCAGACTCCCTTACGAGGCAAATTAGTATCTAATACAGTGTTCTCTGTTCAGCTAAAGGCAAGTCCCTGACTGATGCCTGAGCGAGAAAGAGATGTGGCGTCAAGTGACAGAGAGCAGCCTTGGCTGACAAGCTGCCCCAACAAGGACCAATTAGAGACAAGTGGAAGTGGCCCCCCATGAGGGAAGGTTTCACACAGACTGAGTGGCAGAGACAGAGCCACAGAGAACGATAAGCTGGTCTGACTAGCCCACACACAGGCTTATAAAGGCTGCCACTTGGACTTGTAGCTCATGCTTAGGAGGCCAGGGAGTAAAACAGTTGAGGACAGAGTCCCAGACTTAAAACAGAATCTCTCAGAAAAACTCCTTTGATGACTCCAGAATCCCTGATACAAAGCCACACAGGAGCTGTATCAGGACTAAGGCAAGATACGATAGCGGGAACGCTATAGCAGAAGTAGTTTCCATCTACTGAACACCTACGATGTGCCATATGGGAAACAAGTGAAAGAGGCAGCCCTAGCTGCATTTTACAGACAGGAGACAGGTCCTTGCTCAAGATTATTCATCCCATTGAGGAAATAACTGGAACTTGAACCCAGATCTCTGTGATTGCCCTGGGACAGGGCCATGTTCTAGCAATGGCAGTTTCTAGGTTCTCCTGTGGCTCATGCTTACCCATAAAGCAAACATCCCTTAGCCAAGCACAAAACCACACCTGGCTCCATTCTGACATGCAAAGACCTCCACAGCTGGTATGTCCCCTTCTTCCCCACTCAGGAGTCACCTCAGAGGCTTCTGTCTGAGCTCAAGTGTGGGTGTTTCTGCATCTTTATTTGCGACGTTTCCCAGACTACCGTGCTTTCCTCTCCTCTCCTGGTGCCCCTTCACCAGGATCTACATCCAAATCCACTCCAGGCGCTCTCTGGCTACTCTGGCCCCCTTGTGGATCCTGCCATTGACAAACTTCGAGAACCCATCCTGTCTGCCAGTGATGCAGCTGTCTTCCCGTTGCCCAGACCACACACCCTGATTGGCAAAGGAAGGAGTCTTCTAATTTACATGATGTGCCTTGTATATTAAACTCATTCATAGCCCTGGAGTTAAATGACAGATCCATGAGAATAACTCTAAGGGGTAGAGAAAGTTCCCTCTCACAGAGATGCTTCTTTTCCTTTCTCTTCCATCTTCCCCCAGACCACACTGGGCTCAGCTCCTTGAGAACAAGTTTCCGTGCATTCTCCTGTAAATGCCACATCCCTCTGCACCCCAACAAGGGGAGCAGAAGGAAGGAGAGGGTGTGGGCTTGTGCCCTGTAGTGCCCAGATGGCCTCTTGGTACTATTTCTCCTGCACAGGAATAGGAGAATACCACCTGGTTTCTTTTTGTCCTCTTGTTTTTTTAAAGCATCTTCAATCCTCTGTGGGTCTACATTAAGGACAATTCAATAAAAACCACCAGGTCAGCTTCTAAGGCCATCATTTATAGGTCTGTGACTTGATGCCTGAGCATCACCTCTCTGATCCAGGTCAGTGGAGGATGCTGGGGGACACTCTCTGAAGTGTCTAGGCTGAACAAAACAGCACGGCAAGGACCAAGCATCAGGGCAGGGTGCCTTGATATGAAACCCTGTTGACTACAGATCCCAGTAAAGCCTTTCAGCTTTATACCTACATGCGGAACAGTTTACATACGGCAAGCCAAAGACAACGACAAAGACATATTTATCCCCCACCAGAATTTAATCCACTGACAATAGATAATAATAAAATGAGCTTTTTCTCTTCAGCTTCTAGAATAGTGCAGCTTCTAGATAAATATTCAGGCCAGTCTTATTACTGTGTAACATTCCTACTCAGGGTAAAAACATAAATAAGAAGTACTTTGAAAGAATCTGGCTTCCAGGGTCGCTACAGAATCACATATCTTGCCCTATTACTCCTCTGTCCTTCAGGCAACGGATATCTCTGGTCTGCTGTGAATTCCTTCCTCCCTATGAACTGTCTGCTCCACTCCTTTGTCTCTCAAAACACTCAACCTTGGTTTCTTTAAAAAAGCATAGGTCCTGTCTTTTCAACAGACCTCAAACACCTTATCAACAAAAAATATGCACCACACCTTTTAAAATCTGAATGAGCATCTCCTTGTACAGGTGCTTAATAAAAGCTAATGTCGGGCGCCTGGGGGGCTCAGTGGGTTAACCCTCTGCCTTTGGCTCAGGTCATGATCTCAGGGTCCTGACACTGAGTCCTGCATCGGGCAGGGAGCCTGCTTCTCTGCCTACTTGTGATCTCTCTCTCTCTGCCAAATAAATAAATAAATAATCTTAAAATAAATAAATAAATAAATAAATACTCATGTCTGCATTCAATTAGATGCTGGACTCAAGTGGCAGGGCAGTGGTTAAGATAACGGGCTTCATGGTCTCACCACTGGGGTTGGGTCTTGCTCCACCCTACGGCTATGTGAGCTTGAACAAAAAGGTTAACTTGTCTCAGCCTCAGAGTCTTTCCTGGTAGAAATGTGGAAAGCACATCTCACTTCACAGGGTTGTAAGAAATAAAGAAGGTAATACTGTTGTATACAGAAATACTTGACATAGTTCCTGGCCTTCATAGTAAGCACTCAACAAATGGGAGTTCTCTGATAGTTGTCTACAAGTAACTATTAATTTTGTTATTTTCTGTGAAAAACCAGAACTAAATCAACAGACAGGATAGCCTGGCATGAAGCAATCTTAGGAAGAAAAGATCTTCTCTGAGGGTAAGTTCTAAGGTGACTGTCTACTCAAGAGACAAGGCTCAAACTAGTGACAGACTGGATTTAAGAAACTCTAAAGCTGAAAAAATAGAAATAAATAAGTAAATAAATAAATATATATAAATATAAAATATATGTAAATATTTTATATATAGATATATACACATACACACACAATTGCCTAATGGCCTTTATTTATTTATTTATTTTTAAAGATTTTATTTATTTATTTGATACAGAGAGAGAGATTACAAGTAGGCAGAGAGGCAGGCAGAGAGAGGAGGAAGCAGGCTCCCCGCTGAGCAGAGAGCCTGATGTGGGCCTCAATCCCAGGACCCTGAGATCATGACCTGAGCCGAAGGCAGAGGCTTTAACCCACTGAGCCACCCAGGCGCCCGCCTAATGGCATTTATAATATATAAATGCATAATGGCAGCCATTCCTTCTTTCTCTCGCTCTCCCTCTTCCTCTCTCAAACACACGGCCCCATCATACACAGGCACAGATTTAGGATACATTATCATTCACATCTTCTATCAGAATGTACCACTGACTAAACTCCAACAGTGAAGGCCAAACATGAATATGACAGCAGATGGTCCTCCTCGCTTCCAATAGTCAGAAGAGCCTAGAATTTGGCATGGCCGGGGCCACATCTGCATCCTCCATGGTCCTGATAAAAGGGCCAGTGAACTAACTCTGCCTGTCGAGCTGTAGCTGACATCAAACCTGAGGCCCAAAACCCCAACTACTACTGGATACCACCGTTTTCATGCTTGGTATTCTATGAACAGTGGTCAGGATCCACCGAAGATCAAAACTAAGCACCGGAAGTAAAAAATGGGAACTGAGTTACAGGCTTAAAAAGACAGGAGAAAAATGCTGACAAACAAATGTTTTTCAATGCTGAGTGATCCAACACTCTGCAAGTCAAACAAAACATATCCACAAGCTGGATCTCACAAGGGATCACCAGTTTATCACCTCCAGTCTATGGTCCCATTTGTAAAAGAGTGTCCAGGAAAAGATAGAAGGGACATAAGGCAAGCTGGAGTGACAAAAACAATCCAGGCAAACTGATGTTGAATCACCAAAGTCCGAAGTCCCTCCCACGTTTTGAAAAAAGCTTCTGGCCATTTGGGCATCCAGGCAGTCAATCAGAGAGAGAGAAATCTGTGGGCCAGTTATTCTGTCCTCATGAATCAAAAAGCCATGGTTTCCAACCCAAGATCCTTGCTAATAACGCAGGTCATTACCACTTGTGTTCAAGACTTAGACAAATATTTGTCTGATGGCTTCTTTGTGAAATGCAAATAATTAGGTTGATGCTCAGTTATAGATGGAGACACTAAAACATTGAGAAAGATTTCCAGTCTAATCACAGTAAAAGTATAAATTTTATTCAAGAAAGAGAACATTTGAGGACTTTATTCAGTTACAAAGGCTGATCAGGAACAGGCCACCATATGTTCATGTACCCCATAAAAAAAAATTCCAGCCAATCGAGTTTGTGGGAGTATCTGGGATACTATAAAAACTTTGTTTACTGCAAGAAACATGTTGGCAAATATGTGTCTCTACTTTTCCTCCCTAACAGGTAGTACTCAATGCTAATTGATGTCATTCTATCCTACTCTCTTGCCCATTCAACCCAGAGGGAGTCTTACAATTCTTCTCAAGGCAATGCTCTAAGAAGTTACCACCAATCACTGAGAGGTGTAACTTGATGTGAACCTATTCTCCATCTTAACATTCTCTATTTTGTTATTTATCCTCTAACACAAAGCCAACTTAATATAAATTAGCTACCTTAAAATACTGGAAGCAAAATCCATGTGAATGTGTTAAATAACCATTCTACTTCTAGCTCTAGACCACAGGGAATACAAAGGAACATGAGAAGGTACAACCTCTGCCATTACATGCTTAGAAAATGCCGAAAAAGTGCTTAAAGGGAGGATATACTTGATATCAAAATTAGACCGAGACATATTTGTCACTCCAACTAGTGAATGTGCATGAGCTGGTGATCAGAAACTTGATCTGGATTGTATTTCTCTTCCTTCTGCTTTCCAAGAATGGCATTGTCATGGTCCTCTAGACTGTAAGCTTCATAAACACAGAGCCTATATGTTTATGATGTGGTAACCAATGCATGAACACTGTTCAGCAAAGTTCTTAGCACATCGTAGAGGCTCAATAAATGTACTCTCAAAGTTCCTGCATTTACTTATGTACTAAACAGACCTACCCAGTGAACACCTACATTTCCCTCTGTCTTAGAATATTTGATGAGGGCACCAACCTGACTACAGTGAAAGTTACATGTCACAAAGCAGAGGAACTAAGATCAGATGAGTAGGTGGAACCTGATTATAAAAAGCTCTAAAAATACAGACATTATGCAGTTGCAAAAAGAAAAAAGGGGGGAGCCATTAGAGTAGAGAAAGGCTTCAGAAAGGAAGCCTTTAGCAGTTTGATTGGAAAGGTGACAAAATGTAAAAGGTGCCCTCCTGGTTCACCAGGAATCTGTTATTTTTATTCCAAGGACTAGAAATGATTCTAATCATCTCACTATTTTCCCAGAGGGTAACATGTCATTCCCCACTTAAACTCATCAATGATTCTCTATCAACTTCAGAATCAAATGCAAACTTTCCAGCATTACATAATAGACTCTTCTGAATCTAGTCCCCACTGCACTGTCACCAGCCTTGTCGAGTTCTGCAGTTGCTCCAGTAAATTTTCCCCAGGATAAGCCTTACCTGAATAACTACCCTTGGCAATTTGAGGCATAGTTTAGGTATCTCCTTTTGGGAAGTCTTCTCTAATACTCTTACTCACTCTACTCCTACCTACATCTGTGTTCCTCCTCTCTGCTCCCATGGCTCCATGTTCTAACTGCTGCCATAGAATTTATCACGTTGTACTGCAACTGTTTTCCCCAGTAGACAGGAAGTCACTCAAGTGGGAGGAAACTCTGCCTTTCTTTCTGGGTCTCCCATTGCCTGACACAAAATCATTACATACTTGTGGGAGGATGTGAAAGAATGGGAAGGGAAACAGACTAGAAGATCCCAAAGACTACTTCCTGATGCCTCTCAATCTGAGAGGACTATAATGCAGAAAGAAGCCCCTATATTCATTCTGCTTGACAATAAGTGATGACATGAGAGAGTAAGGAGCTAAAATATCACAGTTAAAAAGAATTTGATAGAACCAATGAATATTTGGTTTTCACTACTGTACATGCTTTGGAAATGTGCTTGCATTTTAAGTTTACCAGTATAAAAAGTTCTGTACACAAGAGTTGCAGCTGTCATTAGTTTGTGTGTCTTGACAAAACACTAACAAATAAAGCAGCAAAAAAAACCCAATCACAAACTCTAGCAAGATACTCAAAGAGATAGGATAACAAAACTCAGCACCAATGCTGCCTCCCGTTCTAGAAAGTGCTAAGGGACTACTGCCCACCTCTTTACAGCAGTAGCTTGGACTACCACAGAAAACACACGGAGATTTTGAAACAGTACCTCAGAGCCTTTATTCTGTGTACCCAGAGTCAAAAAGCAAGAATGAATTCCTAACAATGAAGCCTTCTGCCACCAACATCCTTGAAAGAAGATAGATTACAATAGAAATGCCAAATGGCTTTTGGAGAAAGAGATTACATAAAAGGCCCAAAGGCAGAAGAACAGGGGAAAATACTATAAAAAGATTCAGTGAAATAGAACCTTCAAGAGGTCTAACACAATTAGCTGGAAACAATAGGAGTATATGAGGAAAATATTCTATGCAGCTCAGAAGACAGAAGCAGTGATTTCAGAACTAAGGACAGCGACACATCAGCCCAAGAGATTCTGACCAATAGGCAAGTTCCATGGAGATTCTCTGGGACTACAAAGGCAAGTTCACACTAGCATTTTGCAGTTCAACTTCCTATACTATGAAACCCATTCATTTATATAAAGCACACAAAGACGAGAACTGTATGACTTCCTGATGGCCAAGAAACTTCCAAAGAAAGAGATCTGCCTGTCAGAGGCAATTACAAACTATCTCTTGCCTTCACCTGCTAAGCGGCTCTGCTTCTGGCCTAATGAAGGTTCTAATCAGATGGCTCTTCTAAGGTGGTCTAAAAAGCCCCTCTGCAATCAGCAGAAGAGGTGGGAAGTGAGAGCAAAAATATGACAGGCTGGCAGGTAACTGGTAACAGAATCATTTCTAACCTGGTAGGAAAGCAAATAAGAGCTGGGTTCAAATTAACAATAATATAGACAGAAATACTAGGACTTGATTTTTTTCTGAACAGGTTTTTTTATTCTTCATTAACTACAAAATAGAGTTATGCAACAAAAAAGGCCCCCCTTCTTTTCCTGGAGCTCTCTTTCAAGGTGATGGTACTCAGCTCCAGTACTTAAATCTATGACTTTATGTTACCTTTCGTAAATCTGTAGAGACCTAGATAACCACTAGATGTCCCTTATGCCATGCAAAACTAACCTGAAATGAATTTCATTACCAGTTACACAAATCACATTTAAAGACAGCTTTTCTAAGTCTTAGATCTTAAGATGTCAATTATAATTTCTATTATTCTATTATTCCTCATTTAGAGTGTGTCCATTTCTATACTATTTCTGTGGTATTTTATCATAAGATACCAAATTATATACAAGGAATAGGAAACTATTATGAGTTAAAATTCTTTTAGAAGTAGAAATGATGGAGAAATAGGCAGAGAAGAATACTGGAAGAAATGGATATAGAATGCCTACGATTCATTATCAAAATTCATTATCACTCTCAGGAATCATATAAGTTTTCACATAAATGGAGAAACCCACAAGCTCAGCTTAAATTCAAACTTTCCATTCTCTGAAATCTTGCAGTCTCACATTAATGAACAAGGAATGGTACATACTTTTAATTACATGTCCAGTTTGATCAATTAAGAATGGCCACCTAGGGCATGTAGTAGTAAAACTATTGTTCTGTGGCCAATGAGGAATGTCTACCATTGTGACAATGTGTGACAATGGGGAATGGTGGCCCCCATGATACACATTTTCAGAATATGAGTTAACCCACTAGCTCCAAGCCTCCCAAACTTGGGATGACTGCAAGTCATGATGATAGTAGTTCAAGCATCAATAGTCAACCTTAAGGGAGGACTTCCTGGGGGCCAGGTACTGTTTTTAGTATTTTACATACAAATATTTAATCCTCATATGACAGATATCCAAACCAAAACATGACATTACTGTTGATTCAGTTAATTCACCTGAATGACAGATGTAACCCAGAATTCCCCAAGGACACCTGGTGGTGCAGATGGCCAGCCTATTTTATTCTCACAACCACGTGTGGCATGAGAGGCAGCATCAACTATGGTTAAGAGCACATGAGCTAAAGCCAAGCTATCTTGCTTGGTTTGTTCTTTCTGTGCTATCTGTACACATCACTCCACTGTTCTGCACCTTGACTTCCTCATCTTTGGAATGGGGTAATAACAGGGCATTTACCTCATAGAATGGCTGTGAAAATTAGAAGATTAGGTATATGGAACCTGTTTAGAATAGCTCATAGCACACTGTAAGGGAAGTTTCCTATTATCCTCATTTTACAGAGGAGGAAACTATGGGTCAGAGATTTTAGTATCTGTCTAAGTTCACATGGCTATTATGTAATGGAGCCAGAATGAAATGCAGGTAAGTCTGGCTTCAGAGCCTGTGTGCTCAATTACTTCTTGACTCCTAGCCACTATACAACAGAAATCAATGTTTCTTTAAGATCACTCTTTTAATACAACTTCCTCAGCTATCTGGATTATAAAATAATCACTGGAAAAGTCTATTTTTTCCTGTCTGTGGCTTAGGCTAGCAGGTCACAATCAAGTAGGTACACTCAATGAAGCATGTTCAGGAACACCCATCAAATCTCCTGGGGTCTAAGTCCTCCTAAGAGTATAGGAGAGAGATGTAAAGTAGGTATAGAGGATGCACGAAGAGTCTTCATCCCAGGCTCTACTATAAAGTTCTTCTCTAACTCAAGAGTTGGTGAAACCCCAGTTCTGACTTTGCATGGAACAGCTTACTGTACAGCCACTCCTCTCTCTTGATATCACCTCCATCCCCTTCCCATAAACCACTTAGATCCTTTGTTATCCTCCTGAGGAAACAGTTGGCAAAAGCTACTCTTGGACACAGAAGAGTGGATGCCAGGCAAGCTAGGCACGCCTGTTCCCCTGGAAGTAAACCACAAACTATCCAAAACAGAACCAGATAATAGGAATTGGTTGCCACTGCACACTTGCCTGGAACACCAACCAGTTTTTATAGTTACTTAATTAGCTCCTCAATAAGTATTGTTTATTTTCATACTGAAAGTTGCGAATGTTACCATACCAGCATGTCCAGTGACATTAGACTGACCTAAATTAGCCCCTTCCAGATAACAGCTCTTGGCTTCTTTTAAATGGACCATAAGTTTGCAGGCTATTTACTCATGAGGCCTGTCTCTACACAAACCAATTCCTAGAAGACTAAGCATTTTGAGTCTGCAAAGGGGAAAATCATCTGTCTCTGTAGTGGGCTGAATAATCTTCCCCAAAGATATCATAGACTCATCCCTGGAACCTATAGTTACCTTACTGGAAAAGGGTCTTTTCAAACATGATTGAATTAAGGCTCCTGAGGTGATAGAATCCTCTATTATCCCAGGTGGGCCCTAAATGCATTCACTCGTATCTTTAGAAGGAGGAGGCAAAGGGAGTGCAGACACAGAAGGTGCCAATAGGAGGGTAGAGGCAGAGACTGGAGGGACGCAGCCACAAGGCAAGGGGTGTTGGCAACTACTAGAAACTGAAAGAGGCAAGGGACAGATTCTCCCCCAGAATCTCCAGAGAGAGCACAGCACTACCTACACCTTGATTTCAGCCTAGTGAAACTTATTTTGGACGTCTGATCTCTAGCAATGAGACAGAATAAATTTCTGCTACTTTAAGCCACTTGTTCTATTGCCATTTGTTATTGCAGCTGTAAGGAATTAATTTTTTACTTTGTTTTTCTGCTCATTCCCTAGCTCCCATTAGTCTGACTTGCAATAATCCCCCAGGGCAAGGCTAGACTACTGGGAGGTTTGCCATAAGTGGACTTCTCTGGTTTGGAGAGAAAAAAAAAAAAAACATGTAAAAGTAGAAAATTCTCTAGGCCCATCAATGCTAGTAATCCACTCCTAGTTCTGAGCTGTCACTCAGTCCCTGAAATTGAAATTATGAGCTAAACTTAGCTATCAGACTTTCGATTCCACAGTTTTATCAAGCGTATGCTTATATAATAAAGAGAAGCTGTGTGACTTTCACAACTCACTATAATTGGAGTTCAAATCAAAGCAAAAATTAAACTTAAGAATTAAACAAAGCATGAATTATGCATAATTCACTGTGCCAGAAGCTATCTAATTTTTAAAACACAATCTCTTCCCTGAAGACATTTTCTGTGGAAAGACAAACACGTCTACTCTTTTCTGGGGAAGACAAATATGTCTATTGTTATTCATTTGCCAAGAATTTACTGAGCAACTACTATATACAAAGGGCCATGCTGGGAAATGTAAGGAAAGAAAGGAAGAAAGAGATACTGGTTCTTCCCTCAAAGAACTTAACTCTCTTAAAGGAAACAGACATGTATTCATATATTCAGTTATTCATACACTCATGATCTATTCACTGTCATGCTCTGTGGAAATACAAAAATGAAAAAGATATGGCAGTGAAGTCCTCTGTTAGACTGGAAGACAATCAGAAAAGTTAGCAATCTGCATGAGAACGATTTTTTTAAAAGGTCTTCTGAATTATCATGAACACAGGGATGGACTCCTAATTCAAGATACTAGGATGGGGAAAGGGGCAATCAAAAAACACCTTCCACAGTACAGAGTGCTAAGGTGAGAGTAGGAAAAAAAACCTGACACTGGCCAGGAGAAAGAGGAAAGTAAGAGAAATAACATGGGCAAAGAGAGACAAGGGTGAGAAATCTTGACAGATTCATAGAATGGAGAGTGATCAGCAGGGCTGAACTGTATCTTGTGCAAGTGGTGAGAGAGAAGGACACTGGATAAGAAGACCATAGAAGACCTCCTACATCCAACCAAGCAGTTTTAACTTGATTCAAATGGTGCCAGGAAACCACTCAGGCAGAGGAGTGACAAGGTCAGATTGGCATTGTATAAAAGATAAATCTGGTGGTCACAAAGGAAATAAATTAAAAGGAAGCAAGAGAAGTAGAAAAACAATTTGAAAATCTACAGCAACATGACATATATAAGACCAAAAATATAAATTATAAGTAAAAGACTTATTTTTGTTTGGGGGACTATGTGTGTTGGGAAAGAAAGCTGCATCAAGAAAATGAAAAACAGATGATTAGGCTGATAAAACAGGTTCACACCAAATTACAGTTTTAAATGTGGAACTGAACACTGAAGATCCAAAGCAGGTATCTGAGAAGAAAAACTAAGCAGAAGCTAGTTTTATGAAGGACACCAAGGCAACTGAATAGGGTATTTACCAAAAACTCCACTCAGGAGCAAATAATGCCCATGTCTAGACAGTGATGGTAAAAATAGAAAAGGGGTGGCAGGGGGAAGATTCTAGAAAAATTCCTGAGGAAAAAAAAATGACAGGGCTTGATGATCTGTTGAAGGCTCTGCAAAGGCTGTACCTGTGCCTGCTGGGTCTGCTGAGGCCTCCATACCTCCCCCTAATCGTGATAAGGAAAGAGCTGGATTTGCTACATCTAATACCTATAATGAAGGATAGATACTAAGTGCCCAAGAACTGTGATAAATGCTTCATACTTAGAATCTATGTGGCAGCATCTTCACCTCCTTTCATAGACGAGGAAACAGAGATGGAAAAATTAAGAGAAGTCATAAAGCTTTCAGGCGGCAGAGCTAGGATTTGTATTCAAGTCCTAATGTATTCAAGTCCTGTATTCAAGTCCTAATGACTCCCAAATGTATTCTCAAAAGCATTAGGCTGTATGACTGGCTCATATATTCCAATTTTCTTTGGATAAAAATGTTTAGAAACAACCTTTGTTTAACCATGCTATTATGATTTCTCAGGAAATCATCCTCATCTGGGGAATCCTATGATCACCATAAAAAACTTCAACAAAGACTCACATACTGTTGCATATTCGAATCAGTAGTCACTCTGCTTACTAACTTTCTTCAGAATCCACATCAAGAATACATACAATGCATATCAACAGCTGAAAAGCTTGGTGCCATCTAATATGGTCACAATGGAGTGATCAAGGGGAGAAGGCAATAGGCAAGGAGCTTCGGGGAATACATGGCAACTGGGGACTGTCCTACTACCTAAAGTCTAATAGATGTCCTGGGAGAAAGCCAAGACTTTGCAAAAACACACCTACTCTTACTTCTGGCTCCATGATCTTTCAAGTTTATTTCTAGACTGGCATAGAAGTAAGCACTATCAGACGTCCCATTTCATGCTTCCTAAGGATGAATCATTGAACATTATATCAAAAACCAGTGATGTACTTACTATACCTTGGCTAAATGACTTAAAATTAAAGGAAAAAAGATAACAGAGCAGAAGCAAAAAATAAAAACCAAAAAAAAAAGAAAAAAAATTTCAAAATGCTTCCTCAGGAGATGTTGACACTAAAAAATTATAGTAAAGTGTTTCCACCGCTAAACAAAGCAAATAGTACCGAGTCAGATTTATGCTTCCAGAATTTTTCAAGGCCTTTTCCTCAAACTTTCACGGCATTGACCCTATAAGGTTACTATGCTCCCCAATTCTAATGGGCCATTTACTGGCTATGCTTTCTGAATTTACCACAATCTGAGGACTGAGGAGAGATAGAAATAATAGTATCCTCCTTCCTAGCCTCTTTATAGGCTGCCCTGCACCTGAAAGAATATTAGGATCTATCTAAGGCTCCCTTATACTTTTATTCAAACTATGAATACACAGAAGAGATGGGAGGGGGTGAGGGGATGGGTGAGCCTGTGGTGGGTATTAAGGAGGGCTCGCATTGCATAGAGCACTGGGGGCGGTGCACTAAATCTTGGAACACTGAAAAAAATAAAATAAAATAAAATAAATTATTAAAAATAATTAATTAATTACCAAAAAAAAAAAAATCCAGAGAGACTAGAGTATCCCTAGATCTAGGGCAAAGAAAAAGCAAGGCATCAGCTTGAATTCAATCAGCAACTTTAAATCCACTACCTAACATCTAATAACGAGCAGAGAAAGTCAAAAGTAGCGGTGGAATAAATTGAGACACTCAGCTTTTATCTCTTGGCCACCATCACTGGATTCCATTTGACTATGTGCCTAGAGAATACAGTTCCAAGAAAAACCAATAAAAGGAATTTTATTTAACCACAGATGAAAGAGGACAGACATTTTACTACCTTGTCTTGTAGCATTCAAAATACTGTTTCAACTAAGTTGCTTTCTAAGATAAAACAGATTTAACTCATGAGTAAATAATTCTGAAATAAGATTACTAATGTCCTATTAATTAAATTTAAATTAGGCCTCAGGCCTCAGAATATTCAATATGTGTGAGATAGCTTTTTTTTTTTTAATCACTCCCTTCACAAAATTCCCTTTTCCAGGGTTTCCTGATTGTACACTTTCCAGGGAACTCTTCGATGACTCATTTTCTGCCTCTGTCATCAGCATCATTTCCAAATTCTTTAAACAGAGGCTTTTCCCCAGCAGGCTTTCTTTCCCATTTTCACTACTTTACCTCAATTTGGAATTTCACCCACTCACACATCTTTTATCTCTAAACCTAAACACTTTCCAAAGCCCCAGGCCCCAAATCTGAATTGTCTGCGAGAATAATCCATCTATCTAAAATTAGAATTCTCTGCAGAACTTTAAAATCAACCTGCATAAAAGCAAACTCATCAATTCCTTCCCCTGGCTTCCTTATGTCTGTTAATGGTCACCCTAGTTTAAATTTTTATGGAAATATCTGATCCTTCCCTCCTCATTGACCCTTGTATCAATTTGTTACCAAGTCCATTGGACTCTGCAGGCAACACGTGTTCACATTCTTTGTCTCCGCTCCTTTCCTGCTGCCGCTGGTTCTACTTAGGCCTCCATTTTATTTAATCATCCAGTAAACAACCATAGAGAACGTACTAATTGTTCAGTTCTTTAATGAATGGCATGGTCCCCGACTTTTGAGAGCTCACCTCTCAGCACAGGTGTTATACATGTAAACATATGTATGTACAGTGATGTCAGAACAGGATCTGTGGTAGATTCAATGCACTGTGGCCAACTCTGCCCTGGGGAGATGGATTCCATGTTACATCTCAACTGGGCAAGTACTATATAGCTTCTGAACTGGTCCTAATTCCAACTCCAGTGTCTCCCTCCTTCAATCTCTTCTTCACATTCCTGTCCTTCACTTGGTCTGTGGTCCCTAACACGGCAATAATTCAGAAAGGAAGGAACAACTGAAATAAGACAGTGGCAACAGGAAGCCAGAGATGAGTCAAATCAACATACCTTAGGGACAAATGGGCCTTGGAAGAATGTTTAAGGAAAGAAGGGGAACAATAACGACTTTCAGGACTCTGGCTTGGGTAACTAGGTAGATGTCAAGTCACTGATAAAAGGAATTAACTAGCTAGATGTCAAGTTACTGATAGGAGGAATGAGAAATCCCGAGAAGGGAGGGAGAGAGAGGGATAAAGGCAAGTGAATCAAGAAATTGACAGACCACCAGAACTGAAAAATGAGTCAAATTACACTCCAGAGAAGGGGTGCCATAAGACCACAATATTCCTAGCTTTAAGGAGGAGACCGTCCACGTTTATTCTATTTGATATTAAGATACAGAGTCATCAAAAAAATATGTAGCCATCACTTTACCCTGCACCTACAATCCAGAACTATCCATCCACATGGCTTCTTAAAGCTAACTAACATGATTAGAGAGGAAACTTCTGCCAAATTATTCCAGTGATACTTTATCTCTTGTCTTTCCTCTGGGCACTTTTCCCTCCAGATTCTGTAACCTTTCCCAGGAAAATGAGCTGAAAGAACTCAGGGAGGAAGCTGGTCCACCTTTGAAGTACTTGCCAAGCATGCAACACATAATCCAAGTGCTGTGTATACGCCCTGTTATACATACTAAAACACATGCCCGTAAGGAGTCCTAACCAAATTATTAAAATGCCAAAATAGTGCATCCAGTGAGGCCTGATGGTGACGCTGTTTTAATAATGGTGATGGTGACAACTGATAATGACAATGATGGAAAAGGAAGAGAAGCAAGAGACAGTGATGAGAATGTCATTTACCATATCTTTAAGTCCATTTTAGAGAAATTTCAAAATGATGAGAGGAAATGCTAGCAAAGAGAATATAAAAGTGAGAAGCATCAGTCCCACTTATTTGAGGTTAAAGAAAAAAAGATTACCCTAAGTGTTCCACAGTTCTTAGGCTATACACTTAATCAACTACAGTAGAGTCTACTGCAAATCTGGCCTAAAAGTACACAATGTGTTCTACATATTTATGAGAACATAGAACTTGAAGAAAAACTTCTTGAAAACGTATTGAAGCTCTCTTCCTTTGATTTCTAGGACATGTAATCTACTCAACCTATTTTCTCCCATTTCTTAACTAGCTACTCTTTCTTCTCCTGATGTTATTAATGCATGTGTTCCCTAACACTCAACCTTGATGTCTCTCTGCTCTTCTCTCTGCACTTTTCCTATCAGAACTCATCTACACTCCCACCTCCAACTCTTCTCTATTCGGGGGGCTACTATTTATGCCAGCTCTGATTCTTCTCTATGTTCACACTCTTATCTCCAACTAATATGAGAGTCTTTTCCATTTGACAGCCTTACTTTCACACTCTTATCTCCAACTAATATGAGAGTTGATATTTCAAAATCTTGCCCACCCCAACACCAGCTCCATTTTACTGCCCTGGTTACAGAAAAACTCTTCCAAAAGTTGTCTATATCCACTCTCATCAATTCCTACACTTAACCATTCCTTCCTTGATTCACTTCAAACTAGTCTCCCAGCCACACTATACCACCAAAGTGGACCATAGCCCACCAGAACCAATGACTATTTCTTAGCTCCTTTGACCTCTTGGCTTGCTCTTCTTCTGGCAAGATTTACTTAAAGATCTTTTAAGATTCCATACTCTCTTGCATCCCCATCAATCATTACAATCTGTTTTGTCAGTCTCTTCTGTAAGACCTCTCCTTGTTGAGAGCCTAAGAGCTCTCTCTTTGGACCTCTCTCTCGTTCAGCTACATTCTGTGAGTCTCATTACCTTAAGTATCATATATATTTTGTTTATGCTCAAGTTTATATCTCTAGCCATAGATTTCCTCTGATCATCAGACTCATATTTCCAACTGCCTTCTTGACACCTCTGTGTAACAGGCTTTTAAACTAAACATGGCTAAAACAGAAATATTGATTTCACTTTCCCAAGCATACTTCCCTCAAGCACGCCCACTTAGATGATGTTATTAACAGTTATCCAAACCTAGAATATCTCATGGTGTCATTACAGCTGCTGTCTGAGTAATTATGATCTTTTACACAACCCTCCCCCCGGCCCCCGCACAAGAGAAGACTGCATTTCTTGGCCACCTTGTGGTAGGTGGAGCTGTGTAGTTACTTTTGTCTAATTAGTTTTGAGCAGAATTGATATGTGTCATTTCCAGGCCAAATACTGAATGGTTCCAGTATGAAAACCTCTAAATTCCTGCTTTTCCTTTTCAGTGTTCCAGTTAGTGGTTACCCTGTCATTCTGTGCCCCAGAGTGAAGAAGATTATAAAAATATCAAAGGGTACACAAAGGACCCGATGTGTTAATGAGAGGTAAACCTCTTTTGTTTTTAGCCTCTGATACACCGGAGGAGTTTGTCACCACAACACAACCTAGTTTACCTTGACTAATAAGAATATCCTCAGTTACTCACCTCTCCCACCCAATACCCAATGCATCAATAAACCCTATTCACTCTACCTCCATTCACATCTATCCACTTCTTACCATCTCCATTACCACTGCTGCAATCCACGGTGCTGTATGTCCTAGCCTAGAAGGCAGCAATGGCCAGCAATCCCTCTTGGGTCTGTAATAGTACACACTACGAGCTATCTATCACAGATGAGCCCGAGGGATTTTTCTGATTTCAGATCAGTCATTCCCCTGCTAAAAAGTGGCTTTTCACTGCAATCAGAATAAAATCCAAACTCCTTCCCATGGCTTGAAGGCTCTACATAGCTTGGTCTTGCTTAATTCATTCTTTCTTTTATATCCCTTCAGCAAGCACCTACCTCTCACGTATTTGCATTTGTTGGTCCTCTGACTTCTTGCCAAGCAAGCCTCGGCTCCCTACCAACTCAACTCTCTAAGCACTCCATTACCTTCTACTCCCGATCATGCTTTGTTTCCTCCCCTTACAGCATCCATGTCACCCCATATACGTTGCATTTACATTCCTACTCTCTCTTCCTTTACCAGAATGTGAGCTCTAAGAAAGCAGGGGCTTTGGTTGGTGTTGGTGTTCACTTGTGCACATTTAGCCTTGGCAAAAGGAATGTCTAGTAAGCTACTAGTGAAATAGAGGTATCTGGCATGACTTCCTCACATTTCTGAAATTCCCAAGCACCAAGGATTCTGCTGAACCCTCCAGAGCCCTTCAAGATTTTGAAGTCTTTGGACTTTGAAGCCTTTGATTTTGATTCTATCGGTCAAATATGATTATACTTACATATGAAGGCACATATTTACATTTACAATATATACAAACAAAAGCACACGCATACACACAAACACACATTTTTAATCTCACAGCTAACCACGTATTGCCTGCCAATCAGATTTCACAACATGAGGGAAACTCCTTTGTGGCCAGCCCAATCCTCTCTTACTTCCTCTCCCCAACTCCATAAACTTCCTTTTCCAATTTCGCTCCACTATCACCACAGTCGTATGATTAAAGGTCATTTTTATTTGAGTGAGATGTCATCTTGGTTGAACCCAAGAGTTTCTGACAAGTCCTAACTAAATCTTTTGTCCCAAAAAAGAACTGTAAAGTAATTCCCAGGAGATCGTCCACTAGGAAGCAATAGCTTCTGCTTGCGTCAAAGAAATATATTCACCATTGATTTATCCATCCGCTCTTTAGGCAAACAGATGTGGAAGCCGTGCAAGAGAAGAAAAATGAATCATTCATTCAACAAACACTGGGTAAATACAATATGCCATGTACTGTCCCCAAACGGATAAAACAGACAAAGTCTTACCCTCACAGACCCTAGATTCTAAGTGGGTGAGGTGAATAGACAAGCACACTTATAGTATGTCAGATGATGAGAAGCGAGATAAAAGGGAGTGGGAATGCTAGGATGGGGTGGAAGGTTGTTACTTCATACAGAGGACAGCCAGGGATGGCCTATAAAATACAGTGACATTTCAGTAAGGACTTGAACAAGCCATGCAGACATCTACAGAAATAATTCAAGGAAGCAGAGAAGCACAAAATTATTGAGCAGTCACATGAACTTCCAACATCAGGGAGCTGGTGTGGCTGAATCAGGGGGAACAAGAAGGGACATACTGGAGATGAGGGCAGAGGGGAGCAGGGCAAGATCCTACAAGGTCTTAGAGGCTTGCTAAGAACTTGAACTCTGCTTCTGAGCAAGAAAAGACACTAGAGGGTTTTAAGCAGAGGAGTGTGTCTATGTTCCTCCCATGTTTTCAGACGAATGTTCTGCTTGCTAGGGAGTTATACATTCGGGAAAGGGGGAGAAGCAAGGCTAAAAACTAAAGCAGGGGAGCATTTAGAAGTTTGCTGCACCAACCTAATGAGAAAAAATGGTGGTTTGGGCCAGTATGTCCCACCTGATAGGCTTTGCTGACCCCCGAATTGCTTTACTGGCCCCTTCTCACATTGCATGATGACCATTTGTTTACTTGTCTCTTCCCCTGACCAGGGAAATTAAAAAAAAAAAAAAAAAACTTAACTGCCTTGCCTTTTCACCTTTGCCTTCATTCTTTAGGTGCAAAAAAGCAAATGGACGCCCCTGAAATATTTAAAGCATAATACAGGTCAGTTTACCTATCATCAAGTGAAACAGTACAGTGGGGTTGCATCATACTTGCACTGAACTCACACATTTTCAGCTATCCATGCTCGGGGGGAGGGGGGGAGCTAGGAATTGAGAGGAGGTGAGAGAATTATCTATTTACCACCTAACCCTCTAACCCTCTGCCTTACTCCAATGAGGCCTAGCCTTCATATCTCCTTTGAGATATGCCCCGGCAGAAATGCAACGAGAAATCAATGATGCTTACCCAACTTGGTTTCAGAGCTTGCAAGGGGCCTGGGCTTCTGGAAATGCTGTCAAAGCCTTGTAAGGGCAAAGTTTTTTATAAACATTTGTTTTAAACCTTACGTGTCCATTTTAGAATGTAATGTCCACTGCGACCCTGACGTGCTGCCCCTCCAGAGGCCCCCTTTCTTCCTCACACCTCGGGCTGCTTGTATGACATGCCCAAGATCCACAGACCCTGGCTGTTAGGTCCTGGCTTCCTTCCAAGGTCATCCAACTCCCGTATCCAGTATAGTTGAGGCAGTCAGTGAAAAAAAGCCCTCTAATAAGATGCAGTCCATTATCAACCCTAAGGGACAAAGGTATGATAAGAGAACAAGCCTCTGAAGTAGAAGAGTGAGAATCTTTAGTCAATGGATGGCATCATCCACCCTTGGGTGTTCTGCAAGTAAACAATCTTTAAAAAGGGTTTATATAAATACTGCTGATGTGAATTAGGCGTCTCTCTAAATTTCACCAGGAAATCATTATTCAAAGTGTGACATATTAAAAAATAGCAAATTTAGAAATTTTAGTATGTCACAAATTAGGAAGCCAATCATGAGAAAATAGTCTGTTGATCAATAAAGAACCTAAAAGGACACTTGTCAGTCTAAAGGCACTCCCTTTTTCTGAGTCCAAGATTCTCTACAGCGTGGTCTCCAGCTCCCTTAGCCACAAATGCCCTCCCCTCTCTTGGAAAACACTCATAGTCACTGATACAGTATAATCTGCAGAATCCTGCTCTTCCAATCTGAAGCTCAACCTCCTGTTAATACCTTTTTATTTTTATTTACTTATTTTCACTTAGTCTGCCCTTCTATATCCTGCTTTGAAGTGGGGGCACTCTGTTGAAATAAAGATAGTCCAGGGTATTCTTCTACAGCCTAAAAGAAATATCCCGGAGCACCTTTGTGGCTCAGGGGGTTAAAGCCTCTGCCTTCGGCTAGGGTCATGGTCTCATGGTCCTGGGATCGAGCCCCACATGGAGTTCTCTACTCAGCAGGGAGCCTGCTTCCTCTTCTCTCTCTGCCTGCCTCTCTGCCTAGTTGTTATCTCTGTCAAATAAATAAATAAAACGTTAAAAAAAAAAAAAAAGAAGAAGAAGAAAGGGGCGCCTGGGTGGCTCAGTCGTTAAGCGACTGCCTTAGGCTCAGGTCATGATCCCGGAGACCTGAGATCAAGCCCCGCATCAGGCTCCCTGCTCAGCAAGAAGCCTGATTCTCCCTCTCTCACTCCCCCTGCTTGTGTTCCTTCGCTTGCTGTGTTTCTGTCAATAAATAAATAAATAAATCTTTAAAAAGAAAGGAAGAAAGAAAGAAAGAAAGAGCACCTCTTGCCCTGTAATGTAAATGTGAACAAAGTCTTCCAGGCTGGCCACAAACTCTACTCAGGTGAATGACTTGGGTTCCCAGGTATGAGGAAAAACCAGTCTGCAGAGCAGTGCTGTCCAAAAGAAACATAATGCAGGTCACAGGTGTGATTAAAAATTTTCTAGTAGCCATATTTTTTTAAGTTAAAAAAAAGTAATTTTAATAATACATTGTATCTAACTTTATACAAGATTTGATCATTTCAATACATAATCAACCTAAGAGAGGATTTATAAGATCTGGGGAGGGGTGCTACGTCTTCCAAGCCAGTATGTAGTTTGTACTTAGGACACTTCACACCGCAAGGCAGACTGAGCACATTTCAAGTCCTCAGTAGCCAGATGTGGGCTGTGAATGCTGTCCTAGAGGGAAGAGCTCCCAAACAATTGTCCTCGTGGTTTCCTGGTGTAGTACGAAGTCACTACGGAATTTTTCTTCATCTGCTAAACAATTTCCTAGCTTCTGATGATTCCTGAGGGACAGCTAGTAAGGCAGTTATAATGAAGCTGGCATAATGGCAATGAGTAGTAGGCTCTGGAACCCGACCACGTGGATTTTAATCCCAGTTCCAACCCCTAACTAGTTGTATGGCTTTGAGCAAACTATCTTTGTGCTTTGGTTTCCTCCTTTTGGTATCTTCCTGTCCCCGGTGACAGTGCGGTACTTATCTCCTAGAGTTACTGTGAGGATGAGGTGAGTTCATAATGTAAAGTGGGACACTGCTTAGCATATAAAAAGGGATCAATGAATACTGACTTATTATTACTATTGCTGCTATTGTTGTCAGCTACAATTGAAACTCTGAGGCTGCAAAGCTGAGAACTGGACTGTGGCTACTGTAATTCCACAAGGGGTACAGACGGCCACCTTACTAAAGCCCACGCTCAAACAGCCCATTGACTATCCGGCTGTTACTCTTTGGGGTCCCTGCCTGTTCTCCCTCATTATGAGCACCTGCCTAGCTTCCTGCCCTGGCACTAACGTTCTGTATGGCTAACATTTTGTGATGTAGGCTCAGAGTCATCTATGGTTCTAGGGAAGAAGTGGACACAGCAGTGAATGAACAGACGACTGAAACAGAATCCACAGAGCGTGGAAAACCAGCTCCAGGCTGGCTTTGGCAAACCCCACCTAATTCCCAGCCCTGGAATGAGCCAGCAAAGGAATACCAATCATGGCTTGCGGGAGAGAGTATGCCTTACACTTCTTTTACCCAGAGCAGCTTCTCCTCTCCATCACTGACAAGAGGACACACATGGAATGGCTAGGGGACATTAAGCAGGAGACCCACTTTTCCAAAAATATTTCCTGAAAATTAGCTGCTTTGGGAGATCTAGTCACTTTTCTTCAGGTTCAACATTTATTAAATAAGCCAAGTCCATTCCTTACTGGGAATGATTTAGGTCTGAAAGAATAAAAGACAACACACTTTTGTTTCCTCCTCCCCCACTCTCAAGGAATCTGTGGTCCACAGAACAACTTACACATCAGTGGTCTGACGTATCTCACTGCTTTTAAAAACCAAAAACATGCTGAGAGGCTTGCTAAAAAGATTCAGAAAAACCCATATTCCAATTCCTGCTTCACTTGCTCCACTCTCTCTCTCTTTTTTTTCCCCTCTTAAGGGTATTTGTGTCTGTATAGAAGAGAGTCTTCTAGGAAACTGCAAAGCCAGAAGTGATTGCTACTTATCTGGGACACATGCATGTGGATGTTGTGACAATGTGGCCTTGTCATGCTACATTTAGGTCAAGAGCCGGGAGATCCCAATATTTGAAAATACTCCTTTAAATCGACGTACACAGATTATCAGTGTCAGTTCTGTCAGAATGTGGCATAAGCTCCAAATACACAAGGCAGGGTCAGAAGAAGTGAGCTTTCCAGAAAAGACCTGGAAAGACTCAACCTCAAATACACAATGTCTCTCACAGCTGTTCACTGCCATGTAGGACCCTGGGTGCCAGGTGAAGCTGTGTTGGGAAACATTACAACTCTGCCTTCCCTACGCCATCACTGTGTTTCTGATAATCCTTGTATCCGTGGGCATTAACGCAGAAATTAAATGAAGTGTGTGTTTGTGGTCTCTTCCTGCCAATGCACAGCTCAGCTGGAGTACTAGGGGACCTAGTTTAGGGTGCACTTTCTCAAGTAGTAGACAAGCTACTACTCGTCAGGGTCAGGAGGTAGACCAACCATCTCAGACACTGAGGTCCTCAGTGCAGGAGGCCCTCTTAAGTCTGGGAAAGGCACTTAATGATATCCATAAAGGAGAGGGAAAACAACAGGCAACAGCCACCAAAAAAGGACTTGTTTGTGCAAGCTGAGAAAGCTAAATCACTCTATTCTGTACTGCTACAAACCTAAGAACCAATTAAAAAGAGGTGGAAACTCTGCATTCATGTGCAAAGAGGGAGGGAGAGGGTTGAAGGGAAAGTCCCAATTCCAAACTCAGAACTCACTGGCAAAACCAGTCTGTTTCTGGTAGAATTTCAAATGCAGCCCAATCCAAAACTCCCTATTCCGTTGTCTGCTCAAATACCTATCATCTCTTCATGTTCTACAATTAATTTATGACATTCTACAAATAACATTCAACCTATACCTCTAGCCTCACCTCCCACTCTTCTTCCCATACATGCCCCATGTTATATACACTCAAATTCTTACTTAAAATAGCACAAATCCTCTTCCATCTGTATACCTGGCTTCAGCTATTCCTTTAATGGAATAGTCTTTCACCTTCTCTTCTGTCTGGCAAATCATGGCCAATTTTCAAATTTGCTTCAAGCCTTCTTCATGCAAAATATGTTGTTCTTGGCTAACATAATATTTTTTTAAAACTGTTAAAACAGGGGCACCTGGGTGGCTCAGTCATTAAGCATCTTCCTTCGGCTCAGGTCATGATCCTGAGGTCCTGATTGAGCCCCACATCAGGTTCCCTGCTCGGCCAGAAGCATGGTTCTCCCTTTCCCACTCCCCCTGTTTGTGTTCCCTCTTTTGCTGTCTCTCTCTGCCAGATAAATAAATAAAATCTTTATTTAAAAAACCTGTTAAAACATTCACAAAAGCATACGAATCAAAAGGCAAAAGCTCAGGTAATTTTCAGAGTGATCGTCCTTATGTACTCACCACCCAGACCAAGAAATAAAACTAGAACAGCATCCCAGAAGAACCCCTCTCGCCACATTCACTTCCTTTTTCTTCCAAGATAACTGGCTTCCAACACCACAGATTAGCTTGTTCTAAACTATATATATCAGGAAAATTATAATCAATACACTTTTTTGCATCTAGCTTGTTTCACTTGGTATTATGTTTGTGAGATTTTATGTTGTTGTACCTAGTTCATTTTTATTGTTGCATAACATTCCATTTTATTTTTTTAAGATTGTATGTATTTGAGTGACAGAGAAAAAGAGAGAGCACCGGCAGGGGTGGGGATGGAGGGGCAGAGGGAGAGGGAGAAACAGATTCCCCACTTGGCAGGGAGCACAGTGCAGAGCTTGATCCCAGGACTCTGGGATCATGACCTGAGCCAAAGGTGGATGTTTAACTGACCGAGCCATCCAAATGCCCCTTAGTTGTTCTCTTGTTCATGGCTATTTGGATCAACTCCAGTCTGGGACTATTATCAACATTTTTGTATACATATTCTGTGTCTATGTGCATACTTCTGTCGGCATATACTGAAGAATGGAGTTGCTGGATCACAGGGTGCACATATGATCAGCTTTAGTAGATCTTGCCAGAATATTTTCCAAAATACTTGTATTGATTTTCACAAACTTCTTATACCAATCCCAGCGTATGAGGATTTCAGTGTCTTCTTAGTCTACCACTTGACTTGGTCAGTCTTTTCGATCCCCATGCTGGTAAGCATGTAAGGATATTACATTGTGTTTTAATTGCCCATGAAGATATTATTCTCTATTTTCTTCTAGATGCTTTACATTTTGCCTTGTACAATCAGGTAGACAATTCACTTGGAATTAGTTTGTGTGTATGGCATGAGGCAGAAGTGGATAAACATTTTTCCATAAAGATACCCAATTGACCAAGAGCCATATATTGAAAAGATTATACTTTCCCCTCTGCTATACACCTTTAATAAATCGAGTGTCCATACAGGTGTGGGCCAGTTTCTGGACTTCTTGTTCCACTGGTCTATTTGTCTAGGTTAAGGCGTACACCTTACTATTTTCTTTAAACATTTGGAAGAATTCACCTGTGACTCCATCTGGCCAGGAGTTTTCTTTGAGAGGAATTTTTATGCATAAATTCAACTTTCCATCAATTTGCCATCTCTTCTTCTGATAGTTTTCCCTATTAAAATCTATTGTTAGCTACTTTCCAGACAACTCAAGGTCCTAGACCTTTCAACTCCATTTACTCTTTTCCTGACCCTTCTGGTATTTTTGTCATTTTAAAGAATTCAACATATATTTGCAATCCCATCCTTTGTCATAATTTTTTGGTTTAAAACAATACACATTAAGGGATGTCTGGGTAGTTCAGTCAATTAAGTGCCTGCCTGTGACTCAGGTCATGATCCCAAGGTCCTGGGATCGAATCTTGCATTGGGCTCCTTGCTCAGTGGGGAGTCTGCTTCTCTTTCTGTCTGCTTCTCCCTCTGCTTACGTGCTCTCTGACAAATAAATAAATAAAATCATTAGAAACAAACAAACAAACAACACATTTACTATCTGGCTATTCTTGAGGTTGGAAGTCTGAAATAAAACTCATTGGACAAACCTCAAAGACATGGTGTTGGCAAGGCTGAGTTCCTTCTGGAGGCTCTGGGGGAGAATCTGTTTCCTTACGTTCTCCAGCTTCTACTGGCCACCCCACTCTCCTTGGCTCATGGCCACTTTCTCTGTCTTTAAAGCAAGTAGCATTAGCAGCTTCCAGTCTATTGTAATTCTTATACCATCCGTAAGTATTTATACGTTCTATTGCTGTTCATCCCTGCTTACGTTCCCATTCTTCCATCTGGTATCATCTCCCTTCTGCTTAAAGAATTTCCTTCAGTATTTCTTTTAGAGAAACTATACCAAGAATGAATTCTCTCATTTTTTTCTCTGCAAAAATATGAGTTTCTATTTTTTTAAAGAATATTTTCAAGATGATAGAACTCTAGCAGAGGGAGCAATTATTTTCTTTTACCATTTTGAAGGTGCTGTTGGATCATATTTTGGTTTCCATAGTTTCTCATGAGAGGTCAAATTTAAGTCTTAGTGTTGTTCCTACGAAGGCAATGCAATTCTTTTTTTCTGCTTGCTTTTCAGAGATCCTTGTTGTTTTGGGGGGTTTTTTGTTTGTTTGTTTTGTTTTTTTCAGCCATTTTACTAAGATGTACTTTTGTATTTATCCTACTTGCACTTCTAGGCAATGCTTCATCAGTGGCTGGATGTACTTTTTCCATTTGGGAAAATTTTCAGTGAGCATATCTTAAACCACTGTTCCTTCCCCATCCTTTCTCTCTAGTCCTCTGACCTCAGTGTCATGATCATTAGATCTTTCACTGTGCCACACAGGTCTTTTCTACTCTTTTTTTTTTTTTTTCTGACATTTTCACCTTTCTTTTCTCTCCACTCTGTATATTTCCTATGATCTATCTTTTAGATAATATTCTTGTCTTCTGTTGTGTCTTATATTCTTATGTATTTGCTGAGCTATTAATTTTAGATATTGTGTTTTCCACTCTAAAACTTCCATTTGATATTTTTACATAGACCCCAGGTCTCTGTTGAAATTTTCCATCTTATCTTTTATTTTTTTGAGGATATTTATTACAGTTACTTGAAGTTTATTTTTGATAAATCTAACATATGGCTCTCCTATAGGTTTATTTCTAGTGGCAGTTTTTTCTCTTAGTTTTTAACACTTGGTCTTATCTCCTAATAGACTTGGCAATATTTAACTAGCTGCTAGGCCCTGTGTATTAAAATCTGAAAAAAAATCATTTGAGGCTCAGATAATCTAATATCCTCCAGGAAGAGAATATTTTTGTTTCTAGCAGGCATTGAGAACAGTGGTAGATATTAATGCATTCTAAAACTGAACAGATTCAAAGCTATGTTTCAGTCTTTGTGGAAATTAGTATATTTGTGTTAGCTCTTCTTATGACTAGGTTCTACTCCTTTGAGGGGGTCACAAAGGAAAACCTAGAGAATTTGTTAGGCCCCTCCCCCTTAGATAGATCAGGACTCAGCTTTTGTCTCCTCAGTTCCATGGGATTACTGAAAGTTCTCACATTCTCTGCCTCTTTGATACCATGTTCTGTTTGCCCTCTTGGGAAATATCTTGAAGGGGGAAATATATGTTGACTTCTGGTTTCACTCTTTGCACTTCCTCTCTTTTTTTTCAGGACGCTGGCCCTTTATGTCCTCTCCACCTTAGTAGATCTCTGATGCCTTCAGACTGATCGTTTTTATGCTTTTTCCTGCTTTTTTCATTGTTTTCAATGACAGGGTCACTCTGATAAAAGCTTACCCAGCATAATCAGAAATCTCACAAGATATTTTAAACATCTTTCTACTTTGGCACATTTCATTCCTCATAATTACTACAATTATTTTCAACCTGCTTGCCAATATATCCCATTGGTCTCTGGGCCCCTCAAGGGAAAAAACCATTTTATACTAATTTCTGTGTCCCTGTGGCAAAGACATGCTTAATACACCATAGATATTTAATAAACATCCACTACACTGAACTGAATTAAAGAGGAGAAAAATACAATGAGAATATCACCATGGGAAAAATGTCTTTTCACCTTTTAACAGTATTTGATGATGAACTGAGTTTTTTTCTTATAAAGATTATATACTTTGTCATAGTTTTCAGCCTTTGTTTCAACCCTTCTAAGTACTAGTATGTAAAACATGCTCTATCCATGCTATTATGCTCTATATGCATTCCTGTGTCACTATTCCATACCCTATGCAGCACTGAATACAAGACACATTTTTAATAAAAATTCTTATTGCAGTCAAAATATTCAGAATAAAAGAGTATACATACATATACATAAAACCTTATATACTTACAATCTTATACACACACACACACACATATGTATGTGTGTGTGTGTGTGTGTGTGTGTGTGTGTATAAAATCTTAGGTCATAGACCAAACATTATTAATGTTTCTTTTCAAGTTACAAGTAAAAGCCATAGATATCCAAGATCTATAAAGAACTCCTCAAATTCAACACCCCAAAAAAAGATGATCACATCAAAAAATGGACAGAAGACATGAACAGACACTTCTCCATAGAAGACATACAAATGGCTACCAGAAACATGAAAAAATGTTCATCTTCATTAGCCATCAGGGAAATTCAAATCAAAACCACATTGATATACCACCTTACACCAGTTAGAATGGCCAAAATTAACAAGACAGGAAACAACAAGTGTTGGAGAGGATGTGGAGAAAGGGGAACCCTCTTACACTGTTGGTGACAATGCATGTTAGTGCAGCCACTTTGGAAAACAGAGTGGATATTCCTTAAAAAATTAAAAATAGAGATACCCTATGACCCTGCAATTGCACTACTGGGTATTTACCCCAAAGATACAGTAGTAAAAAGAAGAGCCACATGTACCTCAATGTTCATTGCAGCAATGGCCACAATCGCCAAACTGGGGAAAGATCCAAGATGCCCTTCAAAAGATGAATTAGATAAAGACGATATGGTCCATACATACAATAGAATATTATGCCTCCATCAGAAAGGACAAATACCCAACTTTTATATCAACATGGACAGGACTGGAGGAGATTATGCTGAGTAAAATAAGCCAAGCAGAGAAAGTCAAGTACCATTTGGTTTCACTTACTTGTGGAGCATAAGGAGTAACATGGAGGACATTAGGAGAAGGAAAGGAAATGTGAACTGGGGTAAATCAGAGGGAGAGATGAAGCATGCAATACTGTGGACTCTGAGAAACAAACTGAGGGTGTTGGAAGGAAGGGGTGGGAGGATGGGTGAGCCTGGTGGTGGATATTAAGGAGAGCATGTATTGCATGGAGCACTGGGTGTGGTGTATAAACAATGAATCTTGGAACATGGAAAAAATAAAATTTAAAAAAAAAGTAAAATCCACAGAGGCACTGGGATCTTTCCATTCAGCTATGGGATGGAAAAACCACACTGATTCAAAAGTTGGCAGAAACTAGACCCCAGTCTCAACAAGGAGAGGGCTACCTTCTATCTGATCGTTTTATCTCAAACACTTAGCACAGAACCTAACATACAGATACACTTAATACACAGTTATGTGATAAATTAGCTTTCTCAAGCCCAATAATGGGCTTTCAATGATCTCAAAGTTTCCATCCTTGACATCTTTTAGGCTGTCTGCCAGGCCACTCTAGCATCAACCTCCAGTTCTCTCTCACAAAGAAAAAAAGCAAAACTGGTACCACTCTTCGTAGAAAAATCTCATTGTATTTATCCTGGAAAATTTAGCAGTTTTCTATACATTCGCACACTAGTGACATTAATCCACCAAACTGAAATTAATTAATTAATTAAGGGCAGGGATCTTTTTTTTTAAATACACCTGGGCCTTCAGGCTAAGCTATATAATCAAGCTTTATTTTGTTTCTTTATCATATAACAACCAAAAGAAACACTCTGTTTTAACTACTGTAGAAAATGCAAGGAAAATACTTAAATGAAAGAATCCACATTAATAATGATAGATTAAGTCAACTAAATGGTCCACAAAGACTGTAAGACAAAACTTTATGACTTTCCACAAGAGGAATTATTGGAAATCATATGTCCAATAGATTCAAATACTAAGCATACATTTTAAACTCTAGGGAAAACACAAAGATTTCCTAGCTATTCATCAATACCCTAAGAAGGTAAGACCTAAAGAGGATATAGAATCAATACATAAATATATTTGAGGAATAGGTTTTTTTTTTCCTATGAAAACATCCTTTTGTAACAGTTTTGGTGCCTTTATTTTTGGTTGCTCAGTAATCATACCTGCTTTGGAGATTTGGTTTTATTTGGCTTTATCTTCTGAATCTGGATACTCAAATCCTGACATTTTTAAAAAATGCATAAGATATTGGGGTTGGGGTAATATAGTTCTGTGATGAACAGAAGAACTACAATAGTTTAAAGTAGACAGAAAGCAAGTGACTCTTGATAAAGAGGAAACCAACTCCAAATGGACACCTGAATAGGAGGGTTCTCACTGGGGCTTAGCAGCCTAGAAATGAAATGAAGTAAGAAACATGCATTTTATATACCCTTGAGGTCTCTAGATTCTCAGTAGGAGAAAGGAACTTGAAATGAGAGAATTTAGGCATATATTTTACAGGGTAAACCTGGTGTATATTCTATTGAGTTGGTTCATGCTGTATCTACTGATTGGCAATGCCAAATACCATCATGAATAGAAGGGAACAGACACATTTACATACTTCTAGTGGGGTGTAAATTTGTATACCACTTTGAGAGCCATTTGGCAATACCTAATAGAGTTAAAAATGTCCCCCACCTTATGATCTAGCAGGAAATTGCACTTCTAGGTCTATGTCGTGTAAACTCTGGCACAAATGTGAATAAAAACCATATAGGGTTTTTATTATATGTAAGTTCTCTATATATAATACGGAAAACTAGAAACAACATAAATATAACTACATTAGAAGGGGAAAGAAGAAGTATATTTCTACAATGGATCACTAAACAGCAGTTAACGTGAATAAAAGAAATCTACATGAATGTTAGGTTGAATAGAAAAGTAAGTTGTAAAAAGATATGTACAGTAAAATACCATTTATAAATTTTGAATACCCAAATTACAGGATATATACCTTAAGGATATAAACAGCAACTCAAGGATAATTGTTTCCAGAATTCTTTGCAACACAATTACTACCCACCTATCAGAGCTGGCATAAGAATAAAATGTGTTTGTTCCAGTAATTTCACTAGGATAAATCAAATAGTCTCTTCTCACCCTATCCTCAAGCTTTGAAACTGGCTAGAGCAAAATTAACTGACCAATGACACAGTGGAACTCCTCTAGAAGAGCTGAGATATTTTAGAGGGATAAACCTGTAATGAATGTAAATAAACCGGGCCAGTAACTCCCAGATCTCTGCACATGGCTTTCTTCTTGGGTCCCTCTTTTTTTGATTCTTTTCTGGGCTCTCAGGAGAAACATCTCTTGGGACTTTCTTCATATGAAACTTTTAAATTGTTCTCTTCCCTTTATTTCTTCTCTCCCACATGCTGGTTGTTAGAAAATGACCCTGGGCTGATTCTCATCTGGGAGATCTCTTCCACTTTCAGTGCTCGGAAGGCCAAATGGTCATGGTGAAGTTCAAGGAAAAGAAGGCCTCTCGTTAGGTCAGTTCACAGATCAAGAAAACCAAATAAAACTTCAAAGCGACATGTGGTCTAGCATGTCCTATATAATAAATAAGTGCTTAGCACCACCTAATTGGCTACCACTACAACTGTTCATTGCCCAACACTGAGTGGTTGATGTACGGACAACACACTGGTACCCTCAGGTTCCTTCTTCGTCTTGGTTATTTCTGGATGACATCATACTTCTAAAACAGTTTGTACTGTTCTTAAATAGAGAAAGCCTTGTTGCTCTTTTGTAATGGAAAGTTATGAAGATGGAGGGGTGCTTTCTATGGATACTTCTGACCAAGACATTGAATTTAGGATGGGACAGAAAGGACTATTTTTTCCTTTTGAACATTTGAATGTGACCTGGAAGACAAAGAAGTCATTGAGGTAGAGCTGACAAAGCCGCCTGCCCTCCCAACAGTCTATAAATAAGAGGCTGTTTTTACCCTGAGGACCAATTAAAGAACTTTCTCTCACCACACTGACTGCTAATGGATCAGTCCCGAAACCACAACTTATTCTGCCCTAGCCAAATAAACACTCACAGTGTGGTGAGAAACATTGCTCCCCGCCAAAATCACCTGGATACTTGCCCTGGGCATGAAAGACCCTGTTTTCCTTTATGAGCATCCATGATTCATTTGAAGAGACAACTGAAGCAAAGATTTTCCTATCCTTGAGATGCTGAGAGTCTCTCCTTCTTAACTCTGGATTTCAGTGTGCTAGGCGTAGGGTACATTAGCCAGGGCTCCAGTGTTTCAGAACGTACCCCTACTGTTTGCAGAAAAATCAGTGCCTACAAATGTATTAGAAGTCCCTAAACACCAAAAACCAACCTCCTTTCTTAAACAAACAGATTTAAAGGAGGCTTTGACTATGTCAGTCCGGTTTCTGCCTTGTTTTAATCTCCAGTCAACAGAGTGGACTGTGAAAGTCCCCCTCCCCGTGAGTTCCTTCCACTCCTGAGTCAGGCCTGAGGGACAGGAGGCCCAGTAGCCACCTCTGCCTCGGTTTCCAATAAGAGTGTGGAATTAGGTCTGCAAACCAGGGGGGCATGCTGGAGCTACTGGCTCCCTGTGGCCACTGTGCAACATTCACTGCCCCACACGCCTTCCTTCTATAGGCCTCCTTTCTCTTAAATAGGCTGTCTTGTGCTCCATTCCCTTGAAACCCCTGAAACAACTGTGAACCTAGTCTGTTTAGATAGGCCTTCCCTGCTTTGCTTCCCAAGCCTTCCCTAGTGCTATGGATGAATGTCTGTATCCCCCTACTCCTAGCCCCACTTCATATGGTGAAGCCCTAATCCTCAGTGTGATGGATATTCAGAGATGGGGCCTTTGGAAGGTAATTACATCATGATGGTAGAGCTTTCATGATAGAATAAGTGCCCTTATAAAAACAGACACGGGGCGCCTGGATGGCTCCATTGGTTAAGCGACTGCCTTCAGCTCAAGTCATGATCCCGGAGACCCAGGATCAAGTCCCACATCGGGCTCCCTGCTCGGCAGGAAGCCTGCTTCTCCCTCTCTCACTCCCCTTACTTGTGTTCCCTCTCTGGTTGTGTTTCTCTCTCAAATAAATAAAATCTTTAAAAACACACACACACACACACACACACACACACAAAACAGACACAAGAGCTATGATCTCTCTCTCCACCATCTATAGACACAGCAAGAAGGCAACATCCTCAAACCAGGAAGTGGGTCCTCACCAGACATCAGCTCTGCAAGCACCGTGATCCTGGGCTTTCCAGCCCAACTATGAGAAATAAGTGTCTGTTGTTTAAGCCACAGAGTCTGTGGTCTTTGTTAAGTAGCCTAAGCTGACAAAGACCCCAGGGAATCTGAATCTTTATCTTAAGATCCATACCCCTAACTTGATAGGCGTCTTGGAACCAAAGCAGAGCTGGACCTGAATCCTACAGCCTCCAAATGCCCCATGCCTCCTGGTGGATGACACCCTTGGCTTTAACGGCTGCTGGAACCATTGCTTGGCCTGCCCTGTGAAATGAAACTAAATCAAAATAAAACAAAAACACCAAAGAGCACAATTAGCTCCATCAGCCTTTAAAGAGTGAGCCTGACCTCCCCAAGATTGATTCATTCAGCCCACTCCTAGGGTCCTTGGTCCCCACCAATCCCAGCAGGGCTAGGACATGGGGCTGTTAATTTGTGACAGGAACCCAGATTTCAGGTCACAGGATTTAACCTGCAGTAAATCTAAATTTGCATAAGCATAATGGGCATTCTACTACACTTTATGCTAATAAGCCTAACGTGGTAATTAACCACTGAGCACATTTACTGATAAGCTGTTCCTTAGAGAAAAACCTGACACCTAGCAGTGTTATCAGAGTCTACAATGTTCAAATCTCTTTCAGAAATGCTTTTTTTGCCTGTAGGGACTAAAAGCCAGCAAAAATCACACAGCCATCATTTTCAGCATTATTTTTTTTCAAGATTTTATTTTTCATTTGGCAGAGAGAGAGATCACAAGTAGGCAGAGAGGCAGGCAGAGAAAGAGAAGGAAGCAGGCTCCCTGCCAAGCAGAGAGCCCGATGCAGGCCTAGATCCTAGGACCCTGAGATCATGACCTGAGCCAAAGGCAGAGGCTTTAACCCATTGAGCCACCCAGGCGCCCTTCAACATTATTTTCAATGAAAATGCCAGTGTGATAAACCCTTGGAGGTGAGAACCGGTTTTTGTGGATTTCACTTTTATTTATTTTTTCCATATAAGCTTTATCTTTAAAAAGCAATTTCTTTCATAAGAAACTGCAGTGGTGGAAGCTTCAGCTGCTTCTTTTTTGTTCGTAGGCTTTAAGTCAGAATTGGCCCACTCATTCATTCACACAGGATGCATGTTTTATGAGTCAGGATTGCTCTAATAGAGTGAGGAGCCCAGTAGGTATGGCCGACTCCCCACTGACAGTGCTTGCTACATTTATTCTTCTTTGACAAGCATCTTTCACTCCCAGCCTTCCATAGATGGAGTTCTCATGATTCACCTTCTCTTGGACCTTCCTGAGCTTTGTCACTAGCACCATTATTTGGAAAGCAACCACAAAGCACACGGTCCAGCCTGCCTCCCCATGGCACTAATCCAGTGGCTAGATGTAATCAATTCAGTATTAACCGTGCACTTAATAAATGGTCACAAAGGTGCCTTGACCCAGAGGGATACCAAGTTAAGAGTGGTCTGTCCTTGCAGAGCAAACAGTATTTTGATGCTTTAGATCACACTCTCCCCTCTCCCCACCGTCCTTCATCATTTGCATCTGTTCTGTTAAGAGTAATTTAGTCTGGGGGTGCCTGGGTGGCTCAGTGGTTAAGCCTCTGCCTTCAGCTCAGGTCATGATCCCAGAGTCCCGGGATCGAACCCCGCATCGGGCTCCCTGCTCGGCAGGAAGCCTGCTTCTCCCTCTCTCACTCCCGCTGCTTGTGTTCCCTCTCTGGCTGTGTTTCTCTCTGTCAAACAAATAAAATCTTAAAAAAAAAAAAAGTAATTTAGTCTGGGGGTGCCTGGGTGGCTCAGTTGGTTAAGCAACTGCCTTTGGCTCAGGTCATTATCCTGGAGACCCAGGATGGAGCCCCACATCAGGCTCCCTGCTCGGCAGGGGGGCTTCTTCTCCCTCTGACCTTCCCCCTCTCATGCTCTCTCTCAAGTAAATAAATTTTTAAAAAGAAAAAAAAGTAATTTAGTCCAATTCTCTCTAGAAAAGATGACCATGTAGGCAGAGCCAACAAATGGAGATGCTCCCAGTATTCCAGTGCATGCTAGACTCGCCTTTCCTGAAAGTTTTTAGCATGTGGTATTGATGCCACTGATTCTGCCGTGTGATACATTTTCTTACATTTCTTCATAATTAGATTCTTCAAGTGCTTGGTTTATGTAAATCTTTTCTCATCAACTACATTCATAGTTGCTGCAAATCCTTTGTGCAATAAACATGCAAAACGGTTCAAATAGCAAGCTGTTTGATAGAAAAAAAAAAACAATAAAAATCCAAAACTGTCATGTGACCGTTAATAAAAATGAATGACATTCAATGAATGACTTAAATAGAACTGAATGTAACTGACTTGACATGGTCATCTTGATATTCTTTAGTGTCTTCAAGTTTAAATCCACGAGGTTTGTGTCCCATTTGCTAATTAAATAAAAATGTTCCCCAAGTTTTACTATTCTACAAGGATGGCTTTTAAATTTCATGATAACAAATACAGGGCAAGCCCCTCAAGTCCGTAATTGCGGTAAAATCTAATGACATAACAAACCAGTTGGGGGAATGGGAATATAAACAAAACATGAATTATGGGGAGATTACATAAAGAAACACCTTTTTAAAAAAAAATTTACAACTCCAACTAGATCTACCAGATACTTTTTAGTAAGCTTTCTTGTACATGCTTTATTTAATGAATACATAAAAAAAGTTTGGCATAATCCTCTGGGATGTTGTTTCAACATTTATGTTTCTTATATATTTAGCTTCTCCTTTCTACTGGCTTTTTTAATCTCTGAATTTCAAAACAGTTCAGTCTCTCTGATTCAAAAGCAAAACAAAATTAACCATGACCTCCGCCTTCTCCGCTATAGTGGTATTTTCAGTTCTCTAACTATGCCATCTACCTGCAAACTTTCTCCTTTCCTGGCTTCCATGATACCGCTTTCTCTGGTTTTCCTATCACTTCTCTAACTATTCTTACTTTCCTTTATTCTTATTATTAGTTCCCCACACTCACCATGCTATTTCACATTTTTATGTCTCTGCTGATGCTCTTCCCTTTCCCTGGAATTGTCCTGTTTGCTTAACTCTTCATTCTTCGGGGGAAAAAAATTTAAAAAGTTCTGTTTACATACTTTCTTCTTTTACGAAACCCTAACATCTGAGGTTCCCTTAATTGTCCATATTGTAAGCTTCACTATAAACCTGTGAACATTTTGATCATATAGCTTATTATGATACATTGTAACTATCTGGTTTTGTCATTTCAGTCAGAGCAGGGGTGAGCAAAGTATATCCCTGGGACAAAATTCAACCCACTTCCTGCTTATGCAATTAGTTTACTGGATCACGCACACACCCTTTTGTTTCTACATTATCTCTGGCTGCTTTCATGCTACAAAGGCCAAGTTTGGTAGTATGATAGAGATTCTATGGCCCACAAAATGTATCTTTGCTATGGATTTACTATTTACTATCTCGTCCAGAGCTTCTTAGCATTGGCACTACTGACGTTTGGGTTCAGATAACTGTCATAGAGGGGCTGGTCCTATGCTTTGTAGGATGAATAGCAACAGCCTCAGCTTCTATCTACTAAATGCAGGTACCCTCTGTCCACAACCTGCACTCCTACCCCCTCACCTCATTACCCTTTTAATCCCCTCCATCCATCCCCTCGTTGCAGTTTTAAGAACCAAAACTGTCTTTGGACATTGCCAAACGTTCCCTGGGATCAAAAGTTGTCCCCACTTGAGAAGCACGAGCCTGGTCCCTTCAAACAAAGCTGCTAACCCCTGAACTCCAAGTTCTTCCAAAGGAAGGAATTGTGCCCAGTTCACTTTGTGTTCCAAACACCGTACCTTTTAAAAGATAACAGAAGCTCACTAATTCAATCACTGAATGGTAATTCAGGGACTGTAAGACATTTTAAAGCAATTTAAATTTATAAGAATTTGAGACTTGAAAGGAACATGAGTGGTCCTGAAGCCAATACGTGGTGTTACAACTAGGTTTCCATTTCTTCCAGCATTTTAAACATCACCTATCAAAACTGATATATTAGAAATATCCATGAAGAAAAGGTATGCTAAGAAAGATAAACATCACAACCCCCTTTGATTATGGGGAACTTAAAAACTGGGAAATTGATGCATTCATGTTTCAAATATGCACATATATTTCATTTACCCATGACCGTGATTTTTTTTTTACCGTCTATAAAGAAGAAATTGTTTTCATTTTGCAGGTGCGATCATTTCAACTAGGGTTAAAATACAGTATGAAGAAACACCAACTTCCTTACAGTCGATCAAGAAATTCATTCCAGGAATATAAATTACTTCCAACTCTCTTAAATAAACCTGCAGTATACACAGTATTGCTAAAACTACAAAAACCTCTCTCCCTCAAAGGAATTACATATCTGCCAGAAAAGCTAACGAATGAAAGAAGGGAATTTTAAGGACCAAATAAATGACAGTAATAGCTAATATTTATTGAGCATTCATCCTGTACTAATATTGCACGATCTCATTTGAGCCTTGTAATAGTACCCACCTATTAGAGTTTGTAAGACATCCACTTTGATGAAGAAACCAGGCAAAGCTACCTAACTTGTCCAAGGGCACACAGACTGTCAACAGCAGACCAAGAATTTAAACCTGGAACTCTGCCTGTCCCAAGCCTGAGCTCACACACACCACAGCATATAATAAGCAAGCGTGGAACTGAGAAGTGATAAAGACCACCACTGACCAGCATGATCAATCAAGCAGGTAACCATGATGGGGTCCCAGAAGAATGGGCAAGAGTTGGAGAACACAGAGAAAAGGGTGAAATCCTTTAGGAGACCCAAATAAAGAAGTTTCAGAAGCAGAAACTCAAAATGTATATTCAGAGTACAAGGAAATAACCATTCTGGTTAAACAGAGACAGGAAGTATGAAGAAGCAGGGACAAAGGTGAAGCCAAAGGACAGAAGGCCATAAGTGGGAGGCTGAGGAAGCTGTGCTCTGAGGACGTAGGCAGGAGGGCTCATGATGACGCCACACCTACAGGTGAGGTCCAGGACAGAGGGAGAGGTGAGAAAGGGTCCAGAAAGAAAAGAAATGAATGAGAAATAGAAGGACAGAATTGTCAGTGGGCTTGTGTGAGGCTGATTAGACAAGGGCAGAAAGAAAGACAGCAAGTGGGAAGGAAAGACCAAAGCTCCCTTGAGGCTCCTGACATGAGTGTGTGGGTGATGACAGTACCGTCCTCTATTCCAAACCCACGGGGTCACCCAGAGCTGTTTCTCCTTTCTTCTCACGCTCAGCACCCTGCCGCACCTCTCTTCCATGGAAGACAGGTGTCACCCCAGTTGAGCTTTCCCACCACTCCTTTCTCAAACCTCAAAACCATTCTGTGTTTTGCCTCCTTTCCTATCCTCTCTGGGAAAGAAGCATTCTTTCTCTGAGCAGAAGGAGGTGCAAATCAAGGGAAGGGTTTTATATGAGGATAAAGTAGCATGTGCTTATAGCCTACAAAGAAGGAACAAAATAGAGAGGCAAGGATCACAGGTGCGAGGGAGAATTGGCATGAGTGAAGAGTAGACACCAGGAGGCAATAAGAGGAGGAAACGCTGAACAGAGGTGTACAGCTGAGCTTACAAACACAGAGGGACCCTTAGCCTTCTGGCATAAAGGGAGAGACAAGGTCAGCCTGGATAGGAGATACGCAGGTAGATGAAGACCTTGAGGGGAAGACAAACTTGATATGCTGGCGAGACAATGTCAGCTTGGGCCTTTTCAGAAAAGCAGGCTGTCTAATCACAGACATTTTATTCCTTTCAGCACATCTCCCACTGAGTCACAGCCACAATGATCACAACGGGCTCCTGGCCATGTCTTGAATATGCTCAACTTCCCCTTGCCTGGGGTCCTTTCTGTCCCCATGCCTTTGGCCTCTCTCAGGTCTTCGTGTGCCTGACTCTTCCATCTCAGGTCTCAGCTTCATTATCACGTCCTCCAAGAGGTGCCTGGGTGGCTCAGTTGGTAAAGTGTCCAACTCTTGATTTCGGCTCTCAGAGTCATGGGATGGAGCCCGTGTCAAGTTCCATGCTGGACATGGAAGCTTGCTTAAGATTCTCCCTCTCCCTCAGCCCTTCCCTCTATAAATAAATAAATAAATAGATATATAGATAGATAGATAGATAAATAAATAAATAAATAAGTAAATAAATAAAATAACAACAAAAACTATCACCTCCTTTGAGAGTCCCTTCCTAATCACTCAGTTTAATGATGGTGACCCAACCTCCTCGCCACCCACTCACCCATTATTCTCTTTTATTTTCTTCATACAGCTTACCATTATCTTAAAAATATATTAACGAGTTATTTATGCATTTATTCTTAGGTTCTTCCAACATGAATTCCACAGGCTCGGGGAGCTTATATATGGTCTCAGTCAACACATACTCTACCACTCAGAACAGACTTTATGACAGAGGAGGCACTCTGAATGTTCACTACACTCATGAATAAATGAATGAGTGACGTGCTGTTGAGAAAATGGATACAGAGAAATTGGAAATTTTTTAAAGTATTTTTTAAAGATTTTATTTATGAGAGAGAGAGAGAGAGAGAGAGAGAGCATGAGTAAGGGGTGGGTAGAGGCAGAAGGAGAAGCAGATTGCCCCCTGAGCAGGGAGCCCAACACAGAGCTCAATTCCAGGACCCTGAGATCATGACCTGAGCCTAAGGCAGACACTCAACCAACTGAGCCATCCAGGAGCCCTCAGAAATTGGAAATTAAGAGAAAATATTCTACTGATGATGTTTACAAATATTTACTAACTTATTGAGGAATATTTTCCATATATTTATGTGCCAGGACCTATGTTTATCTCTAAAGTAAACATTCAATCCATATAAATCCTAAGCCCTGCCTTTCTAGAAGCCCCATCTACTAAGGAAACATATGAACACGTATCAGTACAGTATCATACAGTGGAGTTAAGAACTAACAGCTGTGAGAACATCTAGTAAAATGATCCTCACTTAAGCAGATAAGCCAGGAAACCATCCGTACTGCAGTGCTGAGGGTAGGTACGCCCCCCTTCAGAGTTTGTTCGGCACGTAACTACAAAGGATAAAGGAAGAGCCGTGATGTAGACAAGACGGGACAGATATACAACTCTCCCCAGCAGTTTTTCAATGAAAGTAAGGGATTAAATCTTAAAAAAAAAAAAAAAAAAAAGGGACGCCTGGGTGGCTCAGTTGGTTAGGCGACTGCCTTCGGCTCAGGTCATGATCCCAGAGACCTGGGATCGAGCCCCACATTGGGCTTCCTGCTTGGTGGGAAGCCTGCTTCTCCCTCTCTCACTCCCTCTGCTTGTGTTCCCTCTCTAGCTGTGTTTCTCTCTGTCAAATAAACAAAATCTTAAAAAAAAAAAAAGAAAGAAAGAAAGAAAGAAAGTAAGGAATATGCTAAGGTGTAAATTCAGCAGGAGAGAGAATCCTGGAAAAGATATTCAGCATGTCACTAGCTGAGGTACTAGGAAAGAGGTTGATGAGAAATCTGAGATAACTAGAAGAGAAGGACTCCTTAAAGGGGCTCATCTCAAAAGAGCTAAAAGAGAATAGTAGACTCTAAGAGGAAGACAAGAGCTCATCCCGTAAGACAGGAGAAAAAAAGGTAGCAGTGAGTATCTTTATAGGTAAATCTGAAAATGTAGGGAGAGAAGGTTAGCCAAGCATTGCCTAAATTGTTTCTATTTTCTCCATGAAATATGAGCTAGACCATACTGGTGTGAAAGAGGCTAGTGAGAAAGAGGCTGAGGGAGAGGGAAGAAACATTTTACTGGTTGATAATTGGTATGCAATGTTACTGCCCTCTGCTACTACATTTTTACTGATTGGTGAAGTGAAAAATGTGTCCTTATATCTCTCTTGAAATCTATGCAGACACTAGTTATGGCACAATATCTGAATGGGGAACAGAACACAAGGTTACAAAACCACATAACACTAATGGAACAGTCATTTCTGCCTTTGCAAAGCAATTAAAAAAATATTAGCTAATTAATTAGCTCAATGATTACTTTATCCCTGTAGGTATATGTGTACAAGAACTGCTGTTTTTTTGGGGGGGTCTCCTCTGAGGCATTCGAAGACACAAGAGATTTTGTCTCCATGGGAATGTTGTGGTAGATTACATTTGCTGTAAATAAATGACATTTTTAGAAAGCAATGAGTTCCACTGAATTATCCTGAAGGGGGAAAAAATGCAAAGCTAAATAAGAGGCTCTCAGAATCAGACTAAAAGTTCATTATAAGCCTAAAAAGTAGCTGCTCCTCATTCTGGCTTTCTGGGGGGCATTGGAGGCAAATAGCTTCAACTTCAACAGCCACAATACTAGGCTGGAACAAAAGTCAAGATGTGCCACACATCTCAAAACAAAGGTATTCAACTGCCTGGTATTTATACCAAGAGGAGCTACTTTCCACTCAGGTTCCATAAGGAAAATCACTCCACCATTAACAGGTTGAGCAGTATCCATTTGCCCAAAGTGGGAAATCAAGCAAAAACCACCTTCTTCTCAGAACACTCAAGGACAAGGTGAAAGAAATAGATAATTGTACCCAATCTCCCAGCAGGACATTTTCTGCCTGATTAAACGACCTGTCCTATGAAGTGGAGTCTCTAAATGGTAGTGAAAGACCAGTCCCTAGAGTGGGTTTAACCACAGAATCACCAGCCTTTTCCTGAGGAGCTTATTTCCTTTTCTTCCTCACCAGATCTTTTGACTGAGTTCGTAGAGGATGCAGCAGCAGTGTTGCCATCACAACTCTAACCCTTGCTAAACTGTGTGACCCTGGACAAGAATCTCATCTCCTTAGACTCAAATTAGTAATGATAACAGATCCATCCTCACTAGTTTGTTGTGAAAATTAAATTAGGAAATATGTATGAAGCATTAACTATGCAGACGTATTTTTCACATACATTTACATTGTTAAGTGCTCAATAATTGTTAGTCTTTACTGTTGCTATTATGATTTTAGTTGCTGTGGTTATAATGGTTTTGGACATGGTGCCAGCAGAGGTCTGAGGAAAAAGAAACAATTATAAGTGACTAATAGGTGATGGCAGTAGCTGGGAACCTCAAATCCTACCATACGGGCAAACCTATGAGTCTTGGTGGGACATGTTTAAGTCAACTGATTTGGAGATTAATCAAGAAAGTCTTCAACGCGATAAATCTGGTCTAATCAACTGGTCTCATTCTTTCTTTTCAGAAGGCTTGTTCACTGAAGAGCTTAGGATCTTATGTTTGGAAGGAAACTAAAAAAGTAAACAATCACTGTCTATTCATTTGGTGCTATAATGTCTTCTACAAATTTAGCAAGATGGTTGTCCAGACCCTACTTGGGTCCCTTGAGTGATCAAGAATACATTACTTTAAAGGCATCTTTGAACAGCTCTCACTGAAATGTCTTCTTTGTACCTTCTTTGTATTAAGTAACCAGCTGCCACTCATTTGTCTTAGTTCTTCTTCCTGAGGATATATGAGCCATGCAATCCCAATTCCACAGGATAGTCCTTCATGCATGAAGCCACCCCTTGGGCTCAGGCATCTTTTCTACCTCAGGCTAAATACTCTTGATCAGTCATCTTTTTTTAAAGATTTTATTTCTTTATTTGAGAGAGAAACGGAGAGAATACACAAGCAGGGGGAGCAGCTGAAGGAGAAGAAGAAGCAGACTCCCTGCTGAGCAGGAAGCCTGACTCAGGGCTTGGTCCCAAGACCCTGAGATCATGACCTGAGCCAAAGGTGGACACTTCACCAACTGAGCCACAGAGAGGCCCCTCCAGTCAACTACTTTTATGTCAGAGTCCTTCATCTTTTTCATAGCTCTACTCTAAACATGTTCTAATCTATCAATTAGATAGCTAATCTTTTAAAAGTTTAATATCCAGAACTGAATAGAAATACTTCCAGTAATCACATTAGCACACGGTGATGATGATGACGAAAACAGTTTACCATCTGCCAAAAACCTACTAGAATTAATAAATGAATTCAGGGCACGCCTGGGTGGCTCAGTCAGTTAAGTGTCTGTCTTTGGCTTGGGTCATGATCTTAGGAGCCAGGGATCGAGCCCCATGTCAGGCTCTCAGCTCAGTGAGAAGTCTGCTTCTCCCTGTCCTTCTGCCTCTCCCTCTGTTTGTGCTCTCTCTGTGTCTCTCGCTTTCTCTTTCTCTCTAATGAATAAATAAAATCTTTAAATAAATAAATTCGGTAAAGTTGCAGGATACAAAATTAATATACAGAAATCAGGGGCATTTCTATATACTAATAACAAAGCACCAGAAAGAGAAATTAACAAGACAATCTCATTTACAATTTCACTAAAAAAAGAGTAAAACACCTAGGAATAAACTTAACCAAAGATGTTAAAGGCCTATACTCTGAAAACTTTTATAAAACAACCATGAAAGAAATTAAAGATGACAAAAACAAGTGCAAAGATATACCATGCTCATGGACTGGAAAAATTAATACTGTTAAAATGTCCATACTACCCAAAGCAATACACAGATTTGATGCCATCCATATCAAAAAAGCAACAGTATTTTTCACAGGACTAAAACAGATAATCCTAAAACTTGTATGAAACCACAAAAGACCCTGAATATCCAAGGCAATCTTGAGAAAGAAGAACAAAACTGGACGTATCACAATCCCAGATTTCAAGATGTACTACGTAGCTATAGTAATCAAAGCACTATGTACTGACATAAAAAAAAAAACCACAGATCAACAGAACAGAATAAAGAACTCCAAAATAAATTCACACCTACATGGTCAATTAATCTATGACAAAAGAAGCAAGAATATACAGTGGATAAAGAGAGTCTATTCAATAAACAGTGATGGGAAAACTGAAGAGCTACATGCAAAAGAATGAAACTGGGCCACTTTCATCACCATATACAAAAATAAACTCAAAATGGATTAAGGATAAAAATGTGAGACCTGAAGCCATAAAACTCCTAGAAGAAAACACAGGAGGTAATCTCTTGGACATCAACCTTAATTACATTTTTCTAGATATATCTCCTCAAAGGAAACAAAAACAAAAACAAACTATTGGGACCACATGAAAATAAAGGCTTTTGCACAGTAAATGAAACCATCAACAAAATGAAAAGACAACCTACTGAATGGGAGAAGATATTTGTAAATAATATATCTGATAAGAGGCTAACATAAAGAATAAAGAACTTAACATCAAAAAAAAAAAGAAAGCCCACAAAAATCCAATCAAAAAATGGACTGAGAAAAAAAAAATGGACTGAGAACCCGAATAAACATTTTTTCCAAGGAAGACATACAGATGACCAAAGGACACATGAAAGGATGGTCAACATCACTCATCATCAGGGAACTGCAAATCAAACCCACAATGAATCACCTTACACCTGTCACAATGGCTGGTACCAAAACAATAAGAAATAACAAGTGTTGGCAAGGATGTGAAGAAAAAGGAACCCTCATGCACTGTTAGTGAGGATATAAATTGGTGTGGCCATTATGGCAAAAGTGTGACGATTCTTCAAAAAAATTTTTAAAAAAATGAAATACCATTAGATTCAGTAATTCTACTACTTGGTACTTGCCTGAAGAAAACAAAAACACCAAATCAAAAAAATATATGCACTCCTATGTTTATTGCAGCATTATTTACAATAGCCAAGATATGGAAGCAACCTAAGTGTCCATCAATAGATGAATGGATAAAGAATATGTGGTATACACTTACAATGGAATATTATTCAGTTATACAAAAAAGAATGAAATCTCGCCAACTGCAACTATTATGGATGGACTAGAAGGTACTATGCTAACTGCAGTAAGTCAGAGAAAGATAAATATATTATTTTACTTATATGTGGAATCTAAAAAATAATAAGAAAAACAAGAAAAAAAATAATACAAACACTGAAACAGACCCATAAATACAGAGAATACACTGGTGGCTGCGAAAGGGCAAAAGCATGGGCAAAATGGGTGAAGGGGCATCAGAGGTACTGGCTTCCAGTTACAGAATTGAGTAAGTCACAGGGATAAAAGGTAAAGCATAGGGAATATAGCCAATAGTATTGTAACAGCATTGTATGGTGACTGATGGTAGCTACACTTGTGTAACATACAGAGTTACTGAATCACTATTGTACACCTAAAATTAATATAACCATAGTTGTGTGTAAACTATAATTTTAAAAATCTACCAAAGGTTTTCTATATATCAAGCATCATTTTAAGGGTTTTACATTTATTATCTCAGTTAATACTCATCGCAACCCTATGAAACTGGTATAATTATTCTCATTTAATAAAGAAGCAGAATGAGGCACAGAGAAGGTTAAGTAACTTGCCCAGCATTCCACAGCTAGTATGAGTAGAGTTAGGCTTTGAAGCCAAGAACTCTAGCTCCAGAGCCTGTTCTCTTGGTAAATAAATTATACTATAAAACTATTACCTCCTTTGTTTTATAGGTCACACCTCTATTAATTCAGCCTCAAATCATGTAGGCACATATTTTCTATCATTTAAGTTTCCTGCTGTTTAAAAAGTTGATGAGCATAACCTCTTACCTTTCCTCAAGTCCCTAATATAAATATTAAATAAGAAGAGGCACTATGACATCCACCCGAAACTTCCATATAGGTCAAAACAGATCCTTCATCGAGACTCATTGGTATATTTAAATACTCCTTTATTGACTATCTCCTACATTCAATACCTTTTCCCCCATCTTGTTAATGAGGATATCATAGAATGTACTGCAAAATACCTGGCGGATAATTAGTTACCCTTTCCTGAGTTGTAAGTATGGTAACAACATGGAATGGAAATGTGAGTTTGGTTCATGTGATACAGCTTATTTTCAGTGTTTCTGATGAATGACTGTGGCTCTGCTGATCACTTTTTTCTCTTCTGTGGGCTCAGACCTTCTGTTAGTAATGCACTCCAAAATCTATCCCAGACTCCAATGAAGCTCATAGGCCCATACTTTGCATTATCTACACTTTTTTCCATATTTAATCTTGAGGAACTTTCCCCAATCTCTACCATTTCTCAAAAACCACAACTGGATTTCAAAAAGTCTTATTTATAAACTCTCCCTGCATCCTGGGATATCATTCATCCAAGTCAAGAAATCTGAATGAATGCAGAGCAATTAGGTACTTTCTAACAGCCTCTGATATTAAATTTCTTACCTCTGTCTATCTTGTCCTGTCCAAAGACCTACCTTCTTGACAGAGAAGATGGGGGTAAAATAAGAGTAAGAGGAATTCTTTCACATCACTTAGGGCTCTATGTTGCAAATGACCAAAAAATGCAGTTCCTGCTGGTTTAGACAAAAGAAGGAATTACTCAGTCTTGGCTGGAAATCAGGGGTACTCTGGTTTGAAGAATGTCTGATCCAGGGCCTAAAACATGTCAGCAGGATCTAGGTTCCCCTCATCTTTTGGCTCTGTTTTTCTCCATCTGGCTTCATTTTTGGTCTTAATGTGTTGGCAAGAAGGCAGCCAGACACTCAGCTTTATACCATCCCAAGTTCTAACCCAAAGAAAGGAGAACTACATCCCTACAGCATAGAAGCTAAAGTCCTGAGCTTGTATGTCACTGATCCAAATCGGGTTAGGCACCCACCTATGAACAAATTAACCATGGTCAAGGGAATAGAAGTCTCTAATTGACTAGAACTCACATGCTCACCAAGGCAGCCAGGAGTGAACTAAGTGCCATGAACCACTGGGTTGAAAAAGAAGAGGAATAAAAAACTTTTATTCAAAAGAAAGAGAACTGGATACCAAGGGTCTTTAAAAAAAAATGCTCACCATATCTTTTCTCCAGCAATAGCCCATCGGCTATGAGCGGCAAACCACGCTTCAGTATTTTTATTGTGGCACTAATGAAAGAACCACTTTCTGTTTGCCGCAGCATGGCAACACTAAATATCCTTGAGGCTTCAGCTCTCCTGATACTCGTCCTGAGGTACATACAGCTTTCTTACAGCCACCCTGGGCTAAGTGCTCACGCCCTGCCCCGTCTGTGAAATAAACCTCCTTTTCTTCACAATTCCCAGGAGCTCAGGGATTTATTCTTCTTCCTCTGTGAGAGTGCTGTGCTCTCTCCTACTCATTTCAGTTCCTTATCATCTAGGAGGTAATCTCTTTTCCAGAAGAGCCAATTTATTTGCTTTACAAAAACTTCATTCTTAAGCTGGTGCATATGGCACTGTCAATATTTGAAATCCTTTTTTTACCGCCCCCCCCAAAATGGCAACTTCTATGGCCAACCCAACTGGCAGCTCCTGAGACACAGGTTTTTTTCTTCTGTGGCCACAGCTTCCGTTTCCTAGTCTCTGATTCACGTTTCCACTTCTTTCTACCTTGTTGGAATCTTATCCTTCTTGGTCTCCTGTTTGTATTGGTTCTTCTCTTCTGTCAAAGAACTTTCCTCCAAGCCTACAGAGTGCTCCTTTGCACAACTTCCTAAGAGTAGGAAAATAAATTCTACCTTGCCACCCAAAAGTTAATAAGCAGTAACCTGTATTTCTACATTAGAAGTTCTCCAAGGTAGTGTGCATTTGGTTTAGCAGGGATTGCCACTCTCATTTTACAGAAAAAGACATGGATGTCCAAAGAGACCATATGATTTTCTAATTAGTGTCAGAGCTCGATCTGGAGGCCAAGTTCCAATTCAGTTGCCCTACTTGTTAAACCACACTGAACTCTCCTAACTTCTGCAGTTTTTAAACTGCAGAATCAGCAAACACCAGTATATGGTTCCTTGCCAGATATAATCAATTTGGTTCCACTTAATAACAAATAATAATATGAACATCTGCACAGTGCTTTACAGTTTATAAAGCACCTCCATTTCCTTAATCCCCTTTGGTCCTGACATAAAAATGCCTGAAGTATTCTTATACTATGCAAAGACAGAAGCTAAGAACACTCAAAAGACCTGCTCTTACTAATGCAGCTGGTAAAGAATGAGTTCAGACAAGATTCAGACTTGGACTTGTTTCTCTCCTCTCATCTTCCATGCTGACTCAAAAACCCTCTGCCCACCCTGGAGCCACACAGTATTCTCAATGTTAGGAAAAAGGGGATTTTTAGTGCCAATGCCATGACCTAATTTACCTGATTATGAACACAGGATTTATCAGGGACTAGGAGATCAGGAAGGAAACCAACAGAAGAGGTAGAGAAGCACAGAGGTAGGGAAAATAAAAACATGGGGGGAAAGTGAAAAAAGGATAGTGAGTGAAAAGCAAGGACAACACAAAAGAAAAACCAGAAGAGAAACTGTGATAGCATAAGAGACAACAGCAGCAAGAGACAGTGAGACAGGATGAGTATATTAAAAAAAAAAAAAAAGGCAACAACAAAGACATTATCCCAAAGCCCGCAGGTGCCAGCAATTCAAATAAACGTATAGCAATTAACAGAATTAACACAGCCTTAAATAGCTTGGCTCACCAGCTGTGGACTCCTATCCGGGTTCTATAAAATGTAAAGTTATTACAGATTAAACCATTAATCATCTGTTCAGAGACTATCTCTGGCTGCAAAACCCCATTCGGTTTTAAATGGCTAATAATCACAAAGGGATGTGGGATGTAATGTGCACAATGATGTTCACCCAATCCTTTTTCCTTTAAATATGTGTTCCACGCTCCTGATTCTCCTGCTTCTCCCTCCTCCCCATTAGAGACTCCATGAGGAAAGAGAGGTGAGAGAGACCAGGCTGTCCCGGACACCTCAGCAGCACTGAGCTTCTCCCTGGGCAAATGGGAGATGAAAACAGAGAACCAACGTACTAGGGGAGAAGTAACAGATTGAGGAGAAAGGGGAATAGTATACAAAGAATCAAATCAAGCGACAGGAAAGATCCCAACATGTAGGAGGATACTGTGATGGGCTTGAGGAAGTTCCCTCTCCCTGGTCCTCAGTCTGACAGAAAAGTTACGATGCACCTCAGTCCAGACTCAGCTTTCCTCTACTACCTTTTGCTCCATCCAACAAGAACAGCTTGGCAATGCCAAGGAAAAAGGAAAGGAGAAATGTATATCCTAACGGGGATGGTCACTGGAAACTGGAATGGGAGTCAAAAAGAAGTGCTTTCCTACGGAAATTTTAAGATTCTGAAAGGTATTCTCCAGGCCCAAGGCCAGAGTCAATGGATCAACCTCCCAACCCTGCTCTTCAACTTCCTTGGGCAACAATACATACCAGCTGGAAGAACTGGATGGACTAACTTCAGTTCTCAAGGAATGTAAAGCCTGAGGGTAAGATGCCAACCTGTGTCATTCTACTACTTAAGATCCTTCAACAGCTCCTTATTGACCTAGAAAACAGAGTCCAAGGGTAGAGGAATAGATTAAAATTCTCTATGACCTGGCCCCTACTTAATTTTGCAGCTACAATTTCAAAAGTATTCATCTTGTAATTTATGCCCCGAAATGAGCAAAGTGTGAGATCTTTGCCCAAACACTACCATGAGTCCTGTGCCCGTGCCTTGCTCATGCTGCCGCATCGTCCTGGAGCTCCACTCCCTCCATTCTACCATGTTCCCTTCTGTTTGTCTTTGAGACTCACATTAGCCCCTCCACAGAGCTTTCCTGAACCCCAGAATATATGAGTCCTTCTCCTCAACGGCCCTGCTGTACTTGTGAATGCCTCCTTCTACCAACCATCTTTTATTGAAATTATATCTATGTGTCTGTCTCCCCCACTAACTGTGTGGTCCTCTAAGGTGGGAACTGTTTCTGGTTCAGCTTTGTATCCTACTTAGCACAGTCCCTGGTATCCTGGAGGGTTTTAGGATATATCTGTTGATCTAAATTCCACCCGACTGTAGAGCTCCATGAGGTTAGCTCATTCATTCCTTTATTTATTCCAGACATACTTATAGAGTGTTTCTTTTTTTTTTTTCTTATGCCAGGAACTCTGCGACATTCTAGGGAGACACCTGTGAACAGAAGAGGCCTCTGTCATCACAGGGTTAGCTCGTATTTTAATAGATGGAGACTGACCATCATCAAACACATGACCCAAGGTAACAAAACAAGGGAATGATTGAGGGTGGGTGGGGTGGGTTTCTCCACTTCAGAAAAAAAGGAAAGGATTTTATTGGGGCAAATCTCAAAATAAAGCTGGTTTTCCTCCTGATTGTGCCTTGCTAACATAGGGGATGTGGGAATACTGCCCATGTTGATGTATACAAGTATATGGTTATATTTGTATTCACAAACTGTTTATAAGAAGTATTACATAATCCTTAATAACCATCATTATAGTAATATACACATGTCTGTATGGTTTCACTTTTAGGTATATTATTTCATTTAAAAAGGACATAACAGGGGTGCCTGGGTGGCTCAGTTGGTTAAGCAACTGCGTTCGACTCAGGTCATGATCCCGGGGACACAGGATTGAGCCCTGCATCGGGCTTCCTGCTCGGCAGGAAGCCTGCTTCTCCCTCTATCAGTCCCTCTGCTTGTGTTCCCTCTCTAGCTGTGTTTCTCTCTGTCAAATAAATGAATAAATCTTAAAAAAAAAAAAAGGACATAACAAATGTCCTAGTATATCCATGTTAGGGAGGAAACAGGCTCAAATAGAATCAGTGGTTTACTCTAGGCCACAGAGCCAATGACAAAGCTGGTATTCCCAATCAGATTTTTCTGAGAGTAAACCCAGTATTCTTTTCTTTATACAATGATACCTCTGTCAAAGCCTTTTCAATCCTGTTCTTCCTAGAGGAAGTACCAACCCACTCCTCTTAGTCTTGCTGAGCCTTTCTATATAACGCTTCTCTTGAATCAGATAGCTAGGAAGTTTGTGAAGATTCAACTGCTGCCATGTCAAGATGTTCTTTATGGATCCCAAGGAAATCACAGGGTTAATAGTGCCTAGAAGCATTTATATAAAATATTGATTTTACAAACATGTTTATTTATAAGATTATTTATTTAAACATAATTAATTTGCAAACATGTGATTTCACTCAGCATATGTTTACTCAGAGCCCACTAGATGCTAAGAACAATTTTAGGAGCTAGAAACCCACAAGACCAAAAATAAGACCCACACATTAAAACATGGAAACACGGCACGCCTGAGTGGTTCAGTTGGTTAAGCGTCTATCTTCATCTCAGATCATGATCTCGGGGTCCTGGGATCAAGCCCCATGTGGAGCTCCCTGCTCAGCAGGGGAACCTGCTTCTCCCTCTCCCTCTGCCACTCCCCCTACTTGGGCTCTCTTCTTTCTCTGTTAAATAAATAATTTTTTTTAAAATACTGTTTCCTTTGCTGTGCAAATGCTTTGGGAGAAGATAGTTGCAAATGACATATCATATAAAGGGCTAGTATCCAAAATCTATAAAGAGCTTATTAAACTCAATACCCAAAGAACAAATAATCCAATCAAGAAATGGGCAAAAGACACGAACAGACATTTCTATAAAGAAGACATCCAAATGGCTAACAGACACATGAAAAAGTGCTCAACATCACTCAGCATCAGGGAAAGACAAATCAAAACCACAGTGAGATACCACCTCACACCAGTCAGAATGGCTAAAATTAACCAGTCAGGAAATGACAGGTGTTGGCGAGGATGAAGAGAAAGAGGAATCTTCCTACACTATTGGGAATGCAAGCTGGTGCAGCCACCCTGGAAAACAGTATGGACATTCCTTAAAAAGTTGAAAATAGAGCTACGACTCAGGAACCACACTACTGGGTATTCACCTTAAAGGTACAAATGTAGTGATCCGAAGGGGCATGTGTACCCGAATGTTTATAGGAGCAATGTCCATGATAGCCAAACTATGGAAAGAACATAGATGTCCATCAACAGACAAATGGATAAAGAAGATGTGGGGTGTGTGTGTGTGTGTGTGTGTGTGTGTGTGTAAGATGCTATACACACACACACACACACACACACACAAATGGAATACTATGCATACATCAAAAATGTTGCCATTTGCCAACCACGTGGATGGAGCTAGAGGGTATTATGCTAAGAGAAGTAAGCCAATCAGAGAAAGACAATCATCATATGATCTTTCTGATGGAGGAATTTGAGTGGCACGGTGGGGAGGTCAAGGGGGGAAGGGAGGAAAAAAATGAAACAAGATGGGACCGGGGAGAGAGACAAACCATAAGAGACTCTTAATCTCAGGAAATAAAATGAAGGTTGCTAGGTTGGGGAAGGGGAGGGATAGGGTGGCTGGGCTGTGGACACTGGGGAGGGTAAGTGCTATGGTGAGTGCTGTGAATTGTGTAAGACTGATGATTCACAGACCTGTACCCCTGAAACAAATAATACATTATATGTTATTTTTTTTTAAAAAGAGAGAACATGGAAACATGACAAGGAACAAGATGCTGAGCTGGTAGTGTTTAAGTGCACACAAATCTGATAACTACGGTGTGTGGAGAACCACAATAGTAGGAGGACAACTTGGACAGTCTGTGTGGTGGCTTTTACAGCAGTAGGAAGCTAGGACATGTGCACCCGGGTGAAATCCACATTCATTCTGTTCAACGGTGGAGCCAGAACTTAATTTTTGAGTGTTGAAGTGACTGTAGTTCCAAAGATAAAGCCTATTTTGTACCACACACAAAGTTATCCACGATCTGGAAGAGAAACTCTGAAGTCCTTTTCCCATGCCCCCATTTTGAAGAAAATAATACATAAAAGTGCCCAGCTCAGCTCAATGCAACACATAGCCACAAATGGCAGGCAAAGACAGAAAAAGGAAGAAAGAGATAGGGAAGGAGGGCTTGTTAAATAAGTGGACACCATTCTAAGGGTAAATAGTTTAAGTAGGTATGTGGGATTTATCAAGGAGAGAAATCCCAATCTAGCTGGAAGTTTCCACCATTCACTAAATTGTCAAAGAAAATTACCAAGAACAAGAGAATAATTTCCCATGACTTCCCTACAAAAAAAAGTGGAACTGTAAGTGGAAAGAAAGAATATGCCAGACTATATGAGACTCAAAGATTTCTGTATGGACACTCAGAGTTTGAAGAAAGCATCCCAAACACCACAAAACCGTATGTAAGAGAGATGAGGGTACAAGCTAATGGAGTTCTCATTTTGCCTACTATTTCCCCCAGTATGGGCTGGACTCTCTGACTTGATCTGGGTTTAAATGTAGATTTATGCTGCTAGCTACGTATATATTTTTACTACTAATTACTAATTATTTCTGTTATTGACACCATTTTTCAGAACCAACTTTAATTTTTAAGCTATGGGGGCACCTGGGTGGCTCAGTTGGTTAAGTGACTGCTTTCGGCTCAGGTCATGATCCTGGAGACCCGGGATCAATCCCCACATCGGGCTCCCTGCTCGGCGGGAAGCCTGCTTCTCCCTCTTTCAGTCCCTCTGCTTGTATTCCCTCTTTAGCTGTGTTTCTCTCTGTCAAATAAATAAATAAAATCTTTTAAAAAATTTAAAAAAGAATTTTAATTTTTAAGCTATGAAGTAACACATTTTATGGCCTTTTGAAGCTTTCCCCGCTCTATACCTGGGCAGTATATTTGTGTATGTCTCTGTGTGTGTGTGTGTGTGTGTGTGTGAGTGTGTGTGTGTGCGCTCGCGCGCATACATATTTTATTTACTTGCAGTTTTGTGTGAATGGAGCCATCAGAGATACCTTTGTGTTCTTATGAGGTTTGTTTCAAAATGTTCAGGAGCATCCTTCCTGATTGGTAATTTACAGTTGGGATATCACTCCATTGTCTCAAAACACGTAATTGAGAGATGGGTTCATATAATTGTGTGCAAGGGAAAATTAGTTCTAGAGGCCACCCCTAGATCCTGCCAGGGGATATCCTGTCCATGCTCTGGGCTGTTTCCCTACAAAAAAAATGGATGAGCTCTCCACAGCAATCAATGCCTCATTCATTCCTGAGCCACGTCCATGGCAGCAGAATGTTCCTATCTGTTTCCGTCCAGAGTACAGTTCCAGTGTGTTTGATTTAACACTGTTTAAACATCTTTCAGGGTTCATTAGACACTGAGCAGTTTATACCTTTATTCTATCCAAATGGGAGTAAATCCCAGGGCAGAGTGTTCTCCGTCCATCAGGAATGACCACTGGCAGCCCTGTAGCCAGCAGAGCACTAGCTAACGTCCAGGAGAAAGAGGAAAGCCTTTCTGGGGTTCGCTCCCACAATCTGTCCTTCAGACCAAGTGCAATACGGAGCTGTAATTGGATTTCTCCCTCCTTCGTCATGTCTCTCCTCCCTGCCCCTTCCTCCCAACTCACACACGTTTACTGCCTCAAGGCCCAGTTCAAATATCAATTCTTCTCTGAAACAGACTTCCCCTTAAAATGTGTCTGTTTCCTCTAATTCTACTCAGTTAGAACATTTAGTCTGCGGCAGTGAACACACAGGGTCCTGAGCCATACTTGTTCACCTCTAGATCTCATCTCCCTTCCTAGATTATAAAGTCTTCAAGTATAGAGACCACGGCTTGGAAAGAGCCACTAAGTTCAGTTACTATACAAACACATGGCCCAAAGATGACTTGATAAATGTATTCATTCCAGAAATACTTATTATCCACCTAAAATATGCCAGGCATAATGGACCCAGCTCCTGTCTTGACACGGCTCACAGCTGAGCTGCGTAAATGAACGCATGTCCAATGCCATCCATGCCATCCCATATGATAATCGATGTCCAACAAATTTCAAATAACCAGTATCAGAATAAAACATGTGCCCTGAAAGGAGCTCGTAATATGTCACCAGGGATCTTTATCTGCAAGAAAGAACACTGTTAACTTCTCAAGGAATTTCCCCAGGGAAGGGGCATAGACATCTCACGCAATCAGGCTTAGCTTAGCTCAAACAAAAATGCGGAGTGCACAGCTCTGATGACACAGTATTCTGAAAGAACTCTACCAAATCAAGTCTGATTCTTTTTGCCTCAACAATTGACCTTAGAGAACTTACATTTGACTGAAGCTCCTCTGCTCTCAGATGGAGGTCTCAACACATCAGCTACAATAGTAATAAATGAGTAATGGCAAAGCCCCACTGCTTTCTCACAGCTGCTAGCTTTTAGGGGATTAAAAAAAGAAAAAAGAAAAGGAAAAACCAGTCTTCTGGGTCTTAATGTTACATTCTGAAAATTTTCCTTCATCTCAAAATAATGAGACTCTTGGGAACACCAAGCTTGGCAAAGGTAAAATAATACATGTTATGCTTTAAACAAGACACACAATGACAAATTGAGCTACTTTTAGCTAGAGCTTTCCTACTTGCAAGTCAAAGTATGAAGTCAAACTTTACAAGGTATAGTTCTTGTGGTATCAAAGTCCTTTCATCTTATTCCATTTAATTTATAAAGTACCTCCACCTGTGGGATATGATTCCCCATATGAAGGATGAGGAAACAGAACCACAAAGCACGTTAAGTGGCAAACCCAAGGTCATGCAACCAGCTTAAGTGGGAACCAAAACCTAGGACCTCACTTCCAAGTCCAAAGGTATTTTTGCTAAAACCTATGGCCTCAAGGAATGAATTCGAGGACAGAGCCCCTTGCTGAACTGGAAATTCATTTTTTTCTTGGGACAGTCAATGAATGAAAGAGAGCATGTGGCCTATACCTCTTTAAGGCAGCCCATGAAGTTGTTACTGACAGGTGAGCCTGGCAAGTCAGCGGTGCTTGGGCTTCCTCCAACGTAGAAGAAGTCATCCGAGCCCAGCATGGTGTAGTCCTCTTGAGTGTAGCCCGTCGTGGTAAGGATGCCATCCACAGAGATTGTCACCTGGTGGAGGGACAGAGGGACAAAAAAAATCCCAACAATGACTCTACAGTCCTATCAACATCCAGCGGCTTCCTCTACCTGTGGCATCACTTTCATTAAGATTTTTGGTGAGGTACTCTTTCTAATTTGGTTTGATTTTGGTATGTGCGGCCAAGTTCCATTTTCTGGTCTGCCTTCCCTGCAACCCAAGCCTCCAGCATTCCTCTTCAGACCCCCAGGAGGCTTCGGGGGAATTGCCAAGACGAGCAACTTGCTCTATCCACTGCGCTCTTTACTCAGTCAGGCTAGAAAATGGAACTATCCTCAGATGGTATCACTTGTCTCAGTTCATTAGTAAAATGACTGTTTATTTTTTGAATGATTGTTATTTATGGTGGTAGTGAGAAACAGCAAAGGAGACATTTGACAATGGGGTTTGTTAGGGTTGGTCTTTGGTGGTGGATGGTTTTTTTTTTTTTTCCTTTTTTCTTTTCTTTTTCTTTTCTTTTTCATTAGTTTCTTTGAGGCTCACACCACGCTAACAAACATGCATTCAGGAAGGGAGAGAGAAGGGTCTTGTTTTTGACCCACCATGGATGGTACATGCCATGGGCTACCCCAGGACACCAACCCCTGCCCTCCCTTCACTGCCATCACCACCACCAAGAGAAGAAATGACCCAAACCAAAAAGGCAACTTGAACAGAAAGAAAGGAATATGAGGCATAATAACCAAAATAAAAATAATAATGCCCACGGGGAATAAATAGCACCCACACGCCCAATATCCATGAAAGGAGCAGAGGGCAAAGAGAAAAGATGGGGCCTCAAAGCGTGCACACACCATACGCTGACACACCCATGCGAAAACTATCAGGAGCCAAGAGAAAAGGCAGAAGAGAAAAGGCAGGGAAGTGGGCAGGGATGAGGAAAACCAAAGGGAAGAATCAAAATCCACTGCACACTTACATGCACTGAACAAAGTGGAACACAAGATGAAAGTAAAAACAACCAACCAAAAAAAAAAAAACAAAAACAAAACAAAAACAAAAAACAAAAAACAAAACCACAACCACTCAAAATTAAAGGGTTGTTTTTCCCCTACCTGCCACCTCCCTCACTAAAAAAAAAAAAGAAAGAAAGAAAAGAAAAAGAAAAGAAAAAGTCCAAACCCAACCCCAAAATATATGAAGGATGAGGGGAGAATGAAGAAGAATGGAGACAAAAATGGAGAGAGAGAAGAGCATGGAACTGGGCAATGACTGACAGGTTGTTAGTAATGAGGAGGAAAATGGGGGAACAAACTCTGATGACCATGGGGAAATCCACAAGACAGAAACATGCCATGCAGAGTCTGTACGGAGAACACACTGGCAGAGCTCTCTTCGGCCACAGTGGGGAGTAAGGTGAAAGCCGGGAAAGAAGGAATAGAGGAAGTAGAGTACTTTCCTCCCCCAGATCACCTGTGGCAGCCATGGCCACACCAAAGGAAAGAAAAATGGGCTCCGGAGTGGAGAGGAGGGAAGAGAAAGGAGGAAGAGTGGGCGGGGACAGGGAGACACAGAAAGAATAAAGTCTTCAATAGAAATCCTGTTGTCCCTAGTCTATAACTTGGAAGTTGCAAAATAAGAAAACAAAACAAAACAAATTTCGCTAAAGGGGGAATCTTTCTTTTAAAAGATATTTTTAGGGGGGGATAAAAAGACAAACTGGAGAAAAGGAAACTGTCCCAACCAAATTCCTCCAAATACCATTTCCAGGATAGGCATGTTCCCCTTCCCTTTTTTTTTTTTTTTTTTAACAAAAAAGAAAGGCTTGCATTTAATCCAACAGAAAATTTTTAAAAGAAGAAGAAATGAGTCTAAGGAGGATAAAAAGGGGGGTTTGGGAAGGAAAAGGGGGGGCAACACACGGCAAACCCAAAAAAAGAGACAATAAGAATGATATCTACCAGACAATGTAGTTTGTTTACCATAGCGTGTCCGATGCCTGAGTGCTTTGCGGAAAAGGGGGAAGAAAGGAAATTAAAAATTGTGAACAGAACGATTGTTAATTAAAGAAACTAAAAACAAAGATGAGTCGTTAGGGTGTTAGTACATTAGTCGGTTAGTAAAATGACACATTGCATGAATGATCTTGTGTTAGTTTTTCAAAAAAATGGCACCCGACACAGAAAAAGAGAGTGGGGAAGACAATGAGACCAGGACTCTATGGAAAACCTTGGCAGCCAGGGCGGAGTCAGAAAGCCACTGCAATCCACCCTACCACTGAATTCCCCCTTCTTCCAAATACCGCTCAGAATGGACCTCACCCCAGTTAGAATTAGCACCATACTTACTTTCCAAGTGCTCTTCTGAATGAACTCCATTTTCCCTTCCTACCCTCTAGCACATACACAGCCCACCTACCCTGAAAGAAAGCACCCTAAAGTTTATCATTTCACATGTAGATAGAGCTAAAATACCAATATTCTGGGGACATTTTTTTTTAAATATCTGACTCTGACTACATTCATCGATGATTATGACTTTCAGTAGAACAACAGCAACAAACGTAAAGCATGTAAAGGTCGCCTCTAGCACCAGAAGGCTACATGATGTAGCTTATTTTGGTTTCCATAGATGATTAAAGATCCATAACGCCATTGATTTTGTGTGGATGTGTGCGGCAGGAGGGGGACATTGTCCTCTTTGCTTTCCTCTTGGTTGACAATAACTGTATTGTCCAAGTGCATCAAAATAGTTGGGAGTCTTCTTTATTTTCCAGTGTAGTTATTATTTTGTTCTCTTCACCAGAATGCTGCCCGTTGGAATCGCTCTCTCCCCATTCCCCCTTGGAAAGTGCTTCTCAAGCTTTTAAGTGATTTCTTGTATGGATAACAGAGGACTGGCAGGTTAAACATGATTAGAGAGTCCCGTGATTTGTCTCCTCTATTTTCAAATGCTACATGGCCAACACACCCTGAGCTGGGAGGCTGAGAGGCTGAAAGATTGGTAACCCCAGTTTTGTATTCGTGATTTCACTAAAGCGGCATTAGAGGTAAAGCAATTCACACGAGGGCCACGTTCAAGAGCATGGATTTTAAAACAAGACCAAAAAAACAAACCCAGAGAAACGCATCACTACCTTAGTCCCTTATCCCAGTGACAGTTTGGTACAGACAGTTCACATTCTTTCCCTTAATCAGAACCCCCAGGAAAGTAGCTGGCCTTGGTCCTGACTTATCTCAAAGGTTGAACCAAGACTAGAGGACCAAGAAGGAAGAAATGGACCACGTTCTGCTCCATTTAGTAATGAACACTCCAGAAAACTCCAAGTAAGCATTCCTCAGATGAGTTTTTGCCACCAAAACCATTCAACCTTACCAAAAAAGTAGATGAGATAGTCATAAGCTTGTTATCAAATATTTATGAAGCAATTTACAGTTTAATTGAAATAGACAGGGGCTTCCAACCCCTTCAAATGTCTCCTACAGGACTAAAGAAGATGTTATAAATATATTTTTAATGGGCAAAATAATAATCTTAGATGATTCAGCACTGAAAGGATTACATTTACAAAATCAACTCTGCTTTTTGGAGATCTCACTCTCTTTCGATAAATTGCATTTGGATGCAAAATTCAGTGGGATTTCAATGAAGACCCATTTGAGGGGCACTTTCTCTATGATATTCCTATTCCCTCTGCCAGGAAATGGACCCCCAGCAGCCTTGGGCCTCTGTTGCCTTGTCCAGGACTGAGAGCTTTGCTTAGCAGCATCACTGGGGACAGACACCATCGCCTTCACAAAAGAATACTCGGCTTAGAAATCATGCGCATGTCACCAAGAGTCTAGCACCCAGACCATGGAGGAACTCATAATCCTTCTGGAACATAAGGTGCTTTGCACATTTAGTCCCCACACATGGCTGAGGAGGGTTGTAATCACCATTTAACAAATGCAAACTGTGGTGTAGCAAGGTTAAATGATTTGTCCAAGGGCATGGAGGGAGCTGGGTCTTAGAACTTAGAAGAGAAACCCTTCAGGGTTGCTCTCCTCTGCTTGGTCTGACTAAAACAGCACAACCAATGTTCAAAGAATAGTTTCGTTTATCCCCCGCTCAGTTTAAAAGACGGAACTGGGGCCCCATTCTATTTTAGAAAAGTGTTTTTAGTAGAAATAAAAGTGAGCCTTTCTCTGGCTAACTGGAATCATTCTAAAATGACAAGGAAGTATAGGGTAGGAGAGAACCAGAGAAAGAGACTGGTTGGTGAGAATCACAGCCTGACCCTGCTCTCCCCTCCACTGACTAAAGCCTAAAGGGCGTTACTGTGCACCTGCCAGCCAAAACTGGCAAAAGGTGGTATTTTACTTTTTGGTCTATCTCTGCAACTCAAACATATTGTGTCCTTACATATTAGCAAATGGAAATTCCACTTGGGCCCTCTTGACCGCTGAGCTGAGTATGGATGGAGGATTATTAAAGAAAACATCAGCAACTGGGTCATTTGGTCTTGGAGAAAAAACAGAATAGTGACTCAAAACTGTCCAGCCCACAGGTACCAAGGTGACTAGCGACTCCAAGGCCTGGGTGATTTGCTAGCACCGCCACAGACAGAAGGGAATCTCCCAACCAGGCAGCTTGGTCAACATGCTTAAGCATCACAATGGGTGCTCTAGATATTGTATGTTCCCAGCGCCTTGTGGAACTTCTCTGTTCATTTAGCAATACTAAAGAGTCGCCCTTTCATGAAACAGAAAACTTATGCAAATAGCTGTCCGGGCTGACGCTTTCATATTTACGTTAGAAGGCATCAGGCCAAAAAATATCTGATAAGCACTCTCTGGAAATTTGCATAATGCTTTCTGATTAATAAACGATGAACCCTGTCTAACTGGGTTTAATGACAAAATCACAAGGAGAAAAACCAAGTGCAAATAGCAAGCCAGAAAGCGGCATCAGCACCGACCTTGACTTTCATAGGAAATGCTTTTCTTCTTCATTGACGTGGGCTGGTGCGGTGTTACTATTATTACTGCCGTGACTATTATTATTCATTAGGAGACTGAAAACGTCACTTGGCTAAGGCTTTCTGAGAGCGTTGTCACCTGACGGAGTGGCCTGCTTAGAATCGGCAAGCGATGGAGTTCTCATGACCGAACAGAACCAGGAAAGGCTGCTCCAAAGTTGATTTTTTTATTTGGGTCCTTCCACTTTTCAGGCCTCCCAGTCAACTGAAGAGCCTCGGATGCACAGACCAGGGCAATAAAGTAGGACCACCGCACCAAGGAACAGAGAAACAGGAATTCAGGAAGATTCCAGCTAATTCATTCTAAGGCTACAGGTTAACATAACAACAGGAAAAAAAAAAATGAAAGCAGGGGAGGGGTGGTAAATTAAAAGGAAGAGAAAAAGGAAGACTTTTCTGGAAGGAATTAAAATCATAGCATCATGGCAATAACTAACTCAATTAAAAAGAAAAACATATATTCAAAAAAATGAGGAAAATCTGGCAAGCTACAGAAACATCATCCCTCATCGAATTTGACAATATATTTAAACGTAATTATGAAAATGATAAAAAGGAAAACAGAATAAAAGGAAAGTATTTATAACTTTTATTATCTACACAACTGATTTTTCTTCTGAAAAGAAAAAGTCAAGCATAAGTGGAGAACTGAAGTAGGAGAAGAAATATATTTCCATAATTTTTTCTTGTGAAACTGCAAAGACTGGGGAGAATGTTAGGCTCCAACAAATCCAAAGCTGTATCTCTACCCTTCTCCAGCTCGTCCAGCACCTGCTTCCCAACCTCCGCCCCAGCTACCCAAGAGGAGCCTCCGGGCACCCTCACCCCTCAGCCATTACCTGCCGGAGGTTACGTGTGACTTTGACATCATGCCAGGCGTTGTCGTTGAATTTTCCATTCACTGGCTCCACAATGGCCTCAAAGGCCCCGGACCCCAGGTTAATGACCAAGGAGACCGCGCCATCCTTCAGAGCCAGGTTGACATAGTCAGCCGACTTGCCCGTGTGAAGGATGAGCCCATTCCGCTGCCAGGTCTTAAAGGAGAGGGTGATTTCATCGCTGCTGCTCTGGATCGGGTTCTGCGACAGGTCGTAGCACAGGTATTCGGAGCCTCGGAAAGTGGCCACGTTCTCCTCCCGGGCTGCGTGCACAAGAGGAAAGCAGTCACCACCTGATTGGCATAAGTCATGGGTATGCAAATACCAAGGAGAATATAGCCCCCCAGGGCAGTGCCTCCCTGCCAGTGAGCTGCTCTCCTCACGAGTTCCCTCCAACTCTTCTACCGGACCTGTGTCTAAGTACTAGGGAAACCAGGAGGGACAGGAACTGCCGAGAAGCTATCTATTCTCACTAGGGTGGAAGAACAACACAATGGTGTAGAAGAGCTTGCTGCATTTCCTTCCTGTTTCCCCAGAGAAAAACCAAGAGGGAAATTTTATGTAAAACGGCAGAGTGAGGCTTATGTTGCTTTTGCTTCAATGATGGCTTTTAAGTGCTTGTCCAAGAACTGGTGTAGAATAGAGAATTAACTGCTCTGACAAAGTTCTTTAGCTCTAGGTACCTTTTATTGACCAATAACTAAATCAATTACCCCAAAAGATCTGGCTCTAATTTCCATCCATCAATACCCAGCTAACTTTGGTTTCCACCGGCAGAGTCCTGAGCCCAGTGGAATGTGACAGGGTTTTTAAATATGAGGTTGGACCTGCAAAGGTGATCAAGCAGATGAGGGAAAGAGGACAGAATGGAATCTGATGATACTCTTTGACAAGACAGCAATAGCTCCCTTTCGATTCAAAGGGATCTCTGCTCTGGGGTCTCCTAACTTATGTGTCTCTGGTCGGACCATCCTAAAGAACACCCAGGGCAAGACAGCATCCCACGAAGTACATATTCTCTTTCAGGGACACACCCCATGATCCTCTAATTCCCTACCCAGGAACACCAGGCCTATTTCAGGGGCCTCTGCAAGGCTCTGCCCTGGACTCATTCTCCAAGAGCATAGCAAGCCATCAGTGTGCACACCTCGAGGTCTGAACACTAGCAATGGGGGACCATTTGCAGGGAGTTAGACAGAGGCTGGCCAGCAGACATCCACATGCACTTACACCAAAGCCCTTGTGGATACAGAATGGAGCCAAAGGTGGAAAGAGGAAGGGGACAGGCCACAGGCTGACAACCAGAGGGCCTGCTTCTCCCTGTGCTAGCACTTCCCAATGCAGAACGTTGAGAATCCAAAAATTCTGAGTGTGCCCCTGGCTTACCAGGTAGTTTCCAAGTGTATTTACCAAGGGAATGACATGTTTTATTTAATCATTTGTTGAGGTGATTTATAATTTCAAAACCTAGCATGTGGACTTTCATTTGTTCCCTGGCCAGGCAGCCTGACTGAGAGTGGCCTACTGCATATCAGAGTTGGCCAAAAGCTGGCAAAATCACCTCATCGTGAAAGGAAATGGGCAACAATACAAGGCAGCTTCCCATTACAGAGTGGGGGCTACAAAGTAAGGTTGAGCAAGTTCTATTTTCTGTCCTAGAACTACACTTCAGTCTTAGTAACTGAAGTCAGTTCTATCAACTGTCAGCCCTTGGTAAATCAGTTAAGTAAAATAAATATGTTCTCATGATTAGGTAGGAACTATAGAGGAATCACTCATCATATGTAGATGACTCCCTACTACAGACTATATTAAACTACTTATAGCACCATGACAGCCTTAAAACATGAACCTCGACTCATACTCCAGAGACTTAGAGATGAGGCTTGTCCTGTGTATTTCAGAGAGTCTCAATGATATGTGTCTTCCTGCATATTTCTGTTTGTGTGCATGTGTGTGCATATACACACATGTACACACACTGGTATAAGTAAAAGGGTTCTGTCCACATATAAATGACCACAGTGTCCCATATATCTATATTTAAGTACTACTTAGCTCATAACCCAAGTCTGATGCCTTTTACCAAAACAGCCAAAAAATTAAGATCACAGAGCAGCAATTTGATACCATCTGTATGTTTGAAACAGATCTATCCAACCCCCTAGTGCCCTATTGTCATGGTTTCTCCTCTCATTTCTGAAGAAATGGCTTTGCTAAAATGCAACTGCATGAGCCTCTGTGCAGTAGACCGGGAGGTGAGCTTGACCTAAGGTTAGAGATGGCGAATCAAATGGAGTTCTCACCTTTAAACTCTTTCCTACGGATGCAAACATGCCCAGCCAACTACTATGCCTGTCCTTGGTGCCACGTGTGGAACAGTAACAGGTGTCTTCTATACACTTTACGTTAGGCCTTATGTGTCCATTGAACTGAGAAACATGAACAAGGAAATGAGTGTCTCTAAAGAGATGCTAAAATTAATCATTGAGTACCCTTCAAAGGGGAAAGGTTTGACACACAACAGTAAGGCTCCAGGATGTTACTTGATGTGCTATATGGTGCTTAATATTTGACATGTTATTAAACCAAGAAGTAGGCAAAAATAATAAGTTTTCGGGCTTATAAGGGATTTTACAGCTTACCTGATTTAGTGCCCCTCTTTTTTTAACAAGGATGAAAGTGACAACTGAGAATAAGTGTTGCCCAAGGCCACACAGCCGGTGTTACTCTGGACTTCTACTGCCTATCTGGATTTTTCTCTTTAAAGAATTTTAAAGAATAAAATATTCTTTTACCTATCACTTTGGGTGTAGCACATGTTCCTACTTTATTAAACAGCACAAATGATTCCACAGACTATTAACTTACAAACCGTCCCAACCCTTGGATAAATTGAGCCAGAGATTTATTCCTCCATCCACCCTACATAAATCACTTACTCACCAAAAGTAATGTTCCCCTTTCCCCCTGGATTCTGGGTGTGCTTAAAGCAATAGAATGTGTTTTATGTGGAGGTCATAGAAAAAATTGGCATCATCGTAGAGAAGAGAATATTAATAAATAAACAAGAAATAAAGCCAACGTGAGAAATCGTCTATGTAAATCACATGCATATTTATGCTAATCTCCATGCAAATTCACCAATAAAGATTTTACATTGCTGAGCATGTCCCTTTGCAAGTAATCTAAGGAAAATGCTGTAACCATACACAACCTTCCCCATCTCTTCAATCAATGATGAATTTCCCTGGTTTGCCTCTTCCCTAGGCTGGAGAAGGAAGGCTACCAAGAGCAGCTTCACCCCAGATGCTGTTCTCTCCTCCACATGTCAACACATAAGAGACACCAGAAAGCTACTGAGTCATATTCTAGATGAGCCAAACTGTAACATTTTTAACGCATGGGACACCTTCCTTCTGACTGTGTGATGAGGAGAGGCAGCAACAGTGCATGACCTGGTCTTTAAAAAAGAGCAAATAAGAGGCATGAAAGAAGAAACAGTGAGAACCTTGAAGAAAGCGTTCCTTTGCATACTCTCACAACTGACTTCTGCTAAGATCCCAGTCTGTCTTAATTTCCTTCGAGTAGCCCAAGTTTAAGCACTGTCCTATCACCCTGAAAACCATACTAAATTGACAATGAATATAATTAAAAGTCACAAAACTAAACAGTGATGAAGACATTTCCAAGCCCATTCCATTCTCCAAACTCTCCATTAGAGAAATGTAATATTGCCCCAAATTTGTTTCCTATATTTAGTGTTTACACTGAGAAAGAGGTTGAAGAGACAATGCAGTCACCTTGTGCTTATTCAAGCTAAATAGGTAGAGACAATGGATGCAGAGGATTATGTAACAAAGTACACAACAGCTTAGCAGAAAGCTCCAGCCTGGCAAGAGGGCATGCACTGATGTGGTTAATGGACTGTTTAGATCCACTTAAATTATATCACACCAAAGTTTACAATCAATTGTGTAAGTATTAAAATAAAAATATTATTCTCACTGTATGGAAAGCAAAGCTCAACTGTATGACAACAAATCATTTCCCCATTATTTGTAAGTGGCCAACTGATTAAATACTAGATTCAATCTAGATATGTATAACCCAAGATTTTAAATCAGTTTGTATAAGATATGCAAAGTACTGATCTTTCAAAAGGCTTGTATCCAAGTACTCTAAATGAATAGCGTTAACAAGCATTTATTCAATTCTATTTTCCACTCTCCCCCCCCCCAAAAAATCTAGCTAGTGATTTATATAATATCTCCATTTCTCTGAGAAATTGCAAAGCAGATTAAAATATTCAGTGTAACATGTTCTTACCATGCACTCTAAGAAGTGTAGAGAAATGTATATCACTGTTTAATTGGGCCTATGGTTTCTCAGAGCCTGATGTTTCAGGCACTGAGATCAAGAAATTGAAGCTTTATTCTGAAGGTTATGAGAAGCCACCACACTATTTTACTGAAAGGATGGATGGGATCTGACTTGTATCTTTTAAAAACCACATAATCTTCTAAAAAAAATTTGCAACTCAATTTATGTTGAGTTGAGAGTGAACTGAAAAGAAGAAGGAACTGAAGGCAGAGAGCCCTGTTAAAAGATGAGAACACAGGGGCATCTGACTCAGTCAGTTAAGCATCTGACTCTTGATTTTGCCTCAGGTGATGATCTCAGAGTCGTGAGATAGAGCCCCACATCAGGTTCCACACTCAGCTCTGAGACTGCTTGACCTTCTCCCTTTACTCTTCCCCCTGCTCCTCCTTGTTCTCTCACTCAAAAATAAATTAACACATAAGATCTAAAGAGAAAAAGAAAAGAAAAGAAAAGAAAAGAAAAGAAAAGAAAAGAAAAGAAAAGAAAAGAAAAGAAAAGATTGAGAACACATCTGAACTACTTTTCTGGAGGTGCCCGGACCGGTTCAACCTGGATGTTGATACCCTTCCCGAGGAAGGTTTGCCTTTTGCTGGGAAATAATGGAAGCAAATGGTTCTTAGGAGAGACCACAAAGGAAATTGAAAGGCAGAAGTACTGGCAAACCACAGACCACAGCAGGAAGTCAGAGTCTGCATACTTATGATCCAAATACATTTTCCTATGGAAAACCAAGGACCAGAGGTAAAAATTGAGGGACAATGACAGAACATTAAGACATTAAAGTCCTCAAGGGAGAACATGTCAGGCATGGGTAAAGGAGGATTCTACATCCATTTGCAAATACAGTGCACAGTTTCTTAAATGCCATATATTTCCAAATGTTTTCTTAGTCATTATTTGTAGTCTCTCAACATTCCTCAAGGCCACTTTGCTGGGATTAGGCCAGCAGGAGGAATTGGAGTCACATAGTTTAGATGGGTTATCCAAGACACTGAAAAGCATTCAGGCCAACTCCAAAACTGTAATCCCCTGATCCCCACTGCATCGTGTTTGCGGCAATGTCATACCACCACCTGGCCAGGAAGGTGGCCTGGTTTGAGAGACTCAAACTCTCAAGCAGGTATCTAGCCGCACCCACTCACCCCTCCCCAATCTGTTCCTACAACTGCAAGAAGTTCAATGGCTCAAAAGAAGAAACTACTGGCAACAACGGGAAGAGTCCACTCAGGCAGCAGGAGCCCAAGCAGAGGAACAGAGAAATTCTCTAGTAACAGACTGGGGAAAACCAGACTAGGAAGATCACACTCTTCACCTCCATCGGAGGACCTTGGAAATGGAATTTTTAGACACAACTTAGAAGAGCCGAAGAAAATACAAACCCCTGTGGACTGGCTATAACCACTGGCCCTCAGCAAAACACCTGCTGTGCTCCAGAAATGGAGTAGGGAAGCCAGCTTCCCGAGGCTGCCCCTCAGAGACACAAGCAAAACTGCTCTCAGCTCTGAATCCTTTGTCCTTCAACTGGCCTCCGTGCAGCGGTGTGGCGCCGATGCTGAGATAACCTGCACTGGTTACACAGGCCTGGTCCACCCTGGAGCTCAGGAAGGCACCAGAAGACAAGGGCTGCTCCTGCTCTCCCTGCCAGAAAAGGGGATGGCCTGTGGTCCTGGGGCCAGCCTGCGGATGCCTTTCCCCAGATGCACGGACAGGGCAGGGATGGAGAGCACTGTCAGTCTTCCAGCAGGGCAGCCACAGTGAAAGGCTTCAAATTCTCCAACTATAAACTGGCATATCACCATATCACCTACCTCTTCTGGCCACTGTGTCCCAAGTAAAAAAAAAAAAGAAAAGAAAAAAAAAGAAAAAAAGGCCCAATAGTGACAAAAGCAGCCCTGAGCAGAAGGCAGACAAAGCAGAAACGAACTCCTAGTGAAGTCCCCAATTCCACAACTGCTCTGCTTGTTTCTAGGAATGCTGCACATCCACTCAATTCAGAAAGGTGCCTTGAGCTGACACAGCCATTGGGGTAGTTTGCTGGCAAAGGAACAAGGGATAAAGCGAAAGTGGGTTTGTTTTTGCATGACTGTGTTCCCTTTCTATGCAACCTGCTAAGAATCCAATATCCAGAACAAGAACTCCCACCTCTAAGCGATCTGTAGGCAGACCTCCAAGTTAGGTGTTGGGCTGTACACAGCATCATATTTGCAAAAACGAGGGAAAAACAGAAATCCTGTTACTAGAGCGAATTCTATTATACATCACCTAGTGGGACTTCCTGCTAGAATCAGAGGAGGAACACGTAGAGTCAGAAAGGCAAAAACCTGGAGGAGTAAGTGCCCTCTTGGTTCTTGCTGTCCCCTTTCCCTTACATAGTATTTTAGGGCCAAAGAAAGCATTCAGATAGATCAAACTGCAGAGCCATCCCCCAGGGGGAAACGATGAATCCTTTACCTGCCATTTCCCATCATGCAGGTATTTCAAAAGCAGAGTGTACCACAAGACAGCAAATTGTGTCACTATAAGTAATCCCACACTACAAAAGAAAACACATGGGAAATCTGACCCCCTGGAGCCATTTCCAACCCTGATCCTCAGACTCTCTGTAGGAAAGATGCAACAGAGAAATAAATGGACTTTTGCATGCTGCCTGGGTCACTCACTAGCCTGCAGATGCTTCTTGAAAGTGATGAGAAGGAAAATAGTAAATCGAGTTGTCACTTGGAAAATAAACAGCTCGCATCCTGGTGAGGGAAGCTGCTTCAGTCCACAAAAGAATGGCCTGGAAAATCACGCTTCACTGAGATCGCTAGAAAGCTAATGGCATCCTGAAGATGGCATTTCTCTCGACTGCATTGCAATAAAAGTTAAATTTTCTGTTCACTTAAAGAAGAAGGATTTACAGGTGCCTGCTACACACCACATGATGTTCCCAGTGCTGATGGCACGCGAGCTGTAGGGCGACCCAGTGAGTAGGAATAATTAGCTGATACCGTAACGAAGAGGAGAAATGGTACAGCTAAAACAACTCGAATGCCTGCTAAGTGCCAGGCTCTGACCTAGACTTACGTGAAATGGGGCACCGTCCCGTGGCCCAGGGTAGAGTGGGACTGCGGACTGAAGCACCTGGAGGGGTAATGATGAGGACTTTGACTTGGACAGACATATTCTGGCACTTACTTGATCTGTGAAACCTTAGCTCATTCCTTAACCCTTATTCTCTCTCCCTCAGTTTCCTGCTCTACAAAATGGGAATCACTGGAGTAATAGTTCATAGAGTTGCTGTGAAACATCAATCAGATGAAGTCCATGGCCCAGATCCCGGGCACAGACTTGTTAGCTGGTGGCAGCAGAGCTCAGAATGCACACACAAACAAATGATTACAATCCAACATAGTAACAGTTTTACAGGTGATACTGACACACAGAAGATGGAATAAATGACCCTGAGTGTTAGTGAGATGCCACAGAGGAGGTCAAACTTAAGCTATGTCTTGCAGTACAAGTAAGAGTTCACCATACAAAAGAGGGATGAAAATCTAGTTGGAAGAAACAGCATATACATTGGTATAATCACTAGAAAAGCACAGGGTGTTCGTGGAACAGTGAAGAAGTTCAATGTGTAATGGGCCGAGTAATGGGCACAGGAGCACAGGCTCGGGACGATGCTGGGGACTTCTCTGCCTTATCTTGAGGCACAGGGGATGGAGGATCAATAGAGGAGAGGAAAACTGATGCTTGGGAGTGGCACAACTATGCCTATCTTGTATTGGGGTGGACAAGCTGCTAGAGTGATAAAGAGGGATCAGGAGACATCTCCAAGGTAGAACGGATTTTGCCAAGAAACCATGGCCTTAGCTAGTTGTGCTGAATATGGCTTTCTATCCACTTAAAATAACTGATGTACCCTCTTCCACTGTTGGTGGGAATGCAAGTTGGTGCAGCCACTTTGGAAAACAGTGTGGAGATTCCTCAAAAAAAAAATAAAAATAGAGCTTACCCTATGATCCAGAAATTGCACTACTGGGTATTTACCCCAAAGATATAGTTGTACTGAAAAGAAGGGCCATATACACCCCAATGTTCATAGGCAATGGCCACAATCACCCAACTGTAAAAGAGCCAAGATGCCCTTCAACAGATGCGGTCCATATATGCAATGGGATATTACTCAGCCATCAGAAAGGATGAGTACCCAACTTTTGTGTCAACATGGATGGGACTGGAGGAGATTATGTTGAGTGAACTATGTCAAGCAGAGAAGTTAGTTATCCCATGGTTTCACTTGTGGAACATAAGGAATAACATGGAGGACATTAGGAGAAGGAAAAGAAAAGTGAAGGGTGGGAAATCAAAGGGGGAGACAACCCATGAGACATGTGGACTCCAAGGAACAAATTGAGGGTCTTAGAGAGGAGGAGGGTAGGGAATGGGTGAGCCCAGTGATGGGTATTATACACAAACAATGAATCATGAAACGCTACATTAAAAACTAATGATGTATTGTATGGTGACTAACATAACATAATAAAAAAAAATAATTGACGTAAATACTGTGCATTTTATTTTCGCTTCAACCACCTCATCTAGAGGAGTCAAACTATAATTACGTTTCTTCCACTACAGGCTTCTCATTTTAATTTTGGGTCAATCCCACATAGATTGAACACAAACAGTACACTCTATTTTGTAGAGGGAACTCCATTCCCTTGTCTTTACAATTCCACAAAAACATTTCCTCCCCATTCTCCAGAACAGAACAGTTTTGAAGTAACACTTGGACCTTCTCTCCTTTATTGCTCCAGTGAGAGAAGTGTTCATGTGCTTGGTGACAAAGTAAGGGTCTGACACCCACAGGTCCACGTTTCTTAATTAGATGGTCACTATTCCCACGTGTCCTTTCCTTCTCTTTCTGCAGATCTGCCCTTCCTCCAAGGACCGCGCTCTCCTCTAGGTTCTCCCATGCAGCAAACCTATCAGAATGGACTCTGCCCCTACAGAAGAAGGACTGTGCTTTTCTAACTCTTCTCCCTAGGGCTAAGTGGTTGAGTTTAACCCAGGGGATTAAATTATATGGGAGCCCAATTTGGCTGCAAATCAAAGCCACATTCTCTAACACAGCTCTACTAGCAAGAAAACTGGTGTCTGGATCCTTGACCTGACCACCATTTTGACTCTTGTGCCTGTTCCTCAATGGATTCAGAATGTTATGGCTTTCCCCCCAGACAACAAGTCCGTGGATCACTTTCACTCTGGGAAGAGAACTGACATATCTGGAACCACACGAGGTCAGTGACAGCAAATGTATCAATTATAGCAATGACTTTAAAGCCAGCTCTATGCCATGGTTTTACTAATATATATTTCTGTAAGTTACATGGAGGATACAGGTGATTATAATGGAGAAGGACTTAACCTTGGTTCCTCCCCTGGAGATAAGTGTTATATTGAGATTTGAGGTTTTTAGATTAAAAAAATACAGAAAATTCAGACCCTCACAAATCTACATACCCCCTTGGACCAGTCCAGTCCAAAAATGATCATCTAAATGTTTATGTATTCTTTTCAACCTGCTTCTTTTTCAGTTACACAATAACTACAGCAAGGGTACTGGAGTACCAAATGCCTTTTTGTAAGACTATAGTCCATTCACTTGATGAGGGGGAAAAAATTAGTAGGAATAGGGGCACCTGAGTGGCTCAGTAGGTTAAGCATCTGCCTTCCACTCAGGTCACAATCCCAGGGTCCTGGGGCTAAGCCGTGTATCAGATTCCCCAAACTCAGTGGAGAGTCTGCCTCTCCCTCTCCATCTGCCTCTCCACCACTTAAGCTCTCTCTCTCTCTTTCTCTCTCTCCCTCCCTCCCTCCCTCCCTCTCAAATAAACGTAAAATCTTTAAAAAATATTAGTAAGGGCAAAAGCTGGAGAAGAGAGGATGGAAGACTGTACTTCTGATACAAACAAAATTAATAACAATGAGAAATACCCACTGTGATTCTAGAGCAGGAAGCAGATCATCTGAAATGATTTGTTTACAGTGGCACATATACTGACCCTAACCGCTACCTAAATTAGGTACTCACTGTATCCACACATATTGTTCAAAAGGAATATTAAAGTCATGAAAGGGTCACAGAATTTGGGAAAACTCACACAGATATTAAGATATTTAGAAGCCGAGCGCCAGGGTGGCTCAGTCAGTTAAGTGTCTGACTCTTGATTTTGTCTCAAGTCATGATCTCCGGGTCATGAGCTGTAGCAGTGTCCTGCTCCACACTCAGCAGGGAGTCTGTTTAAGGTTTTCTCTCTCTCTCCTTCCCTTCTGCCCCTCCCCTCCTGCACACTCACTCTCTCTTTCTTTCTCTCTCTCGCTCTCTCTCTCAACAAAAGGTATTTAGAAGCAATCAATATGGGTTTTAAAACACATATGGACTTTTAAAATATGGATTTCTGCCAAATCTCTTTCACCCAAGATGAAAACAAGAATCTGCCATAACCAGTCATCACATGGGCATCAGAAGAAGATGCTCTAATTGACCTCTGGCCTTTGTAAGTCTGTAATCCAAATCACGTGTTGGTGAAGTATCTCAAGTATCCAGAGAAAATAAGACAATTTGGTATTATGTGAAACTTCCTACAGATATTTCAGGAGCTCAAATAGTTCCTGTTCCTAGAAAGGAAAGTTCATCTAGAGACTCTCAAGCTTCATCTGGGTACTTAACAGGGAAGTATAAGGTGTTAAAGATTTTTACCTGATGTTTCCTTCACTTAGCACAGAATATACAGAGAATAATGAACATAAATCGGGGGTGGCCAATAAATTTTATCTCCACTAATTCACATACACATGCAAAATGATCACTAACGATTATATATTACAACTTTGTTCATATGCAACAAGAACAGCAAAACACAGGAGCAATCTACACAATTTCCAATAGTGTTCACTTCTGGAGAGGGAGAGAAGAAATGGAACTAGAAATGTACTCAAATAATACTAAGCCTTTATAAAAAAGGGTATAAAGCAAAATGGCAAAACATTAAAATTTGTTCAAGCTGTGGAAGAGCTAAACCAATGTTTGTAATATCCTTTACTACAGGGACTATATGTTTGAAATATTTCATGCTTTTTATCACTAGAAGTGAAATCTCTGCAGATGATTCTGATGAAATACCTAATGGCCCAATAAATCTTGAATGATTCTTTATTTTATACGCTGATATCAACTCTTCAATCATCTCTTGTGAGCACCTGTTTTTCATGTTTTTGGAATCTCCCACGTACCCCTGAATGTATTAAATAAAGACATGTGGAATTGAACTGACATGCAGTTGAACTGATCACAGTGACACGAATGTTCTTCCTCTGTTCTTCGTCCTGCCCGTTGCTGCCTTCCCCGTTCCCGGAGACCCAGTGCTCAGTGAACTGACATCACAGAGTTCAGTCTGGCTTTCTAAGGACAAAGGGAGGAAATGCTCATGGGAGCGGAGGAACAGAGAGCACTTGAATTTGTTTGAGGGAACACTCAATGTCAAGTGCTGAGACACAATCCACGGGAGTTGAGGGTATGTCAAAACTATAACTATGCAAGCCTCCCAACCCTCTTTCCCCACACAGCAGAATACAACCATCCTAGCTCTTTAAGAAAATCCCCACAGAGAAACCTGAATCTGTGCCCATGCCTTTGGCCTCCCCCTGCAGCCAGCAGCCCAGCCTGGTTCCTCCTTTGTTAGCACTGTGGCTCTAGCCTACAAGTCTAGACAGAGGGGCTTGTTAAAAGGCCTTGGAGTCAATGCCTGGACAAGATCAATAAGGCTTTTTATGACACAATGAAAACTTTCTATTTTGTTAAATGCGGCTAATCTACCATTTCTGCAGTACTTCTTAGAGCTTTCAGTGCTGAGCACTACAGCCCCGGTGATTAAAACCCTGTTCAGAGACACAAACTGGGGAACTTTGCCAATGCAGACATAAAAATCCTAGAAATATGTACCATGTCTTATTTATAGCTAGGTGTGTATCTCCTTCTCCTCCTAAAAAAATGACCATGGCAATGGAGGAGATGGGGGTGGATATTGGTAAAAATTAAGACTGCCCTGTTTCAGGGCTCCCGGGAAGAAAGGGACAATGCCCTGGGTCTAAGGAAATTAAAATGGAAGAATCTGAACCCAGGGGCAGATGAAGACAAGGTATGTTGAAAGGGGGTGGGAAGAGTAAGTTCTCTAAAAATGTAGGTGACTTAAACATCAAGTGACCTGATGTAAGAAGCCTAAATAAAGGAGAAAATCTTTAGTGACTTCAAATTCAATTCTAGTACCAACAGTGCATATAAGGCTTTAATAAAGTGTTTACTTCACTACCACCATTTCTTCAACTCAGACTATTAGCAGAATCTTTTTTAGAGGCAGGTTTTTTTGTTCTGTTTTGTTTCGTTTTTCTGCTACAGTATAAAAAGGGCAGGACATGAACATTCATTAAACCTGTATTATGAGGCGTTTGGGTGGCTCAGTCGTTAAGCGTCTGCCTTCAGCTCAGGTCATGATCCGGGAGTCGTGGGATCCAGCCCCATCTCGGACTCCCTGCTCAGCAGGAAGCCTGCTTCTCCGTCTCTCACTCCCCCTGCTTGTGTTCCCTCTCTAGCTCTGCTTCTTTCGGTCAAATAAATAAATAAAATCTTTTTAAAAAAGAAAGAAAAGACCTATATTATGTTCCAGGCTCTTACAGAAAGAGAGGCCCAAAGAAACAAGTACTGTCTATATAGTATTTCACAAAAATTAACCAAGACCTGTTTTGATGATTTAAGATACAAGAGTCACTTACCATAAGAACCAATGTATTATTAACAGAGATAACATTTCTGTGCTCATGTGTCACCTGAAAGAGGACCTTTTCCACTGGGATAACTGAGTATATTTCTTGTTCAACTCTCACAAAAGCCCTGTGAAATAAAATTTTACCAGCCCCACATTACAGATGATAAAATGGAGATTCACAAAAGGGTGAAATAACTGTACATAAGTAGGAAGCAGAGCCAAAATACCATCTAAGGTCAACTCTAAACACTATATGCTGTCCACCAGGTCATGTTGCCTCTTGGTGAGGGCTGGGCATCTTTGCAAAGACTTCTGCCACCAGTATTCCTGCGGGAGATGAGCTATTCATTTCTTTACACACACACACACACTTGCCTAGCACGCGTGTCACATTTTTCAAACCACTTTCGTGTGCATTACCTAATTTTGTAAAGCATCCTCCTACAGTTTCTAAAGGAACTCAATCCGCCCAACAAAGCTAGGTTTTCAGCAAACACAGAGATGTACTAACAACACACTTTGGGATATGAATACAGATCATAAGAGCACTAAGCAATGTTATAGTTATTCTATACATTTGTAACATTGGAAATATATAAATGCTAAAACAAAAACTACTGAGTTATGAGAGCATAAATAAGGAAATCCACTTTTGATGCATTGCATCTAAAATGGAAACCCTCCTTCTGAGTCAGAATGATTCATAAACCATGTACAGATGCTGCATCACCCCCAACAGTGGTGAAGCTCCAGGGTGAGACAGCTGGACTCCCAGGTTAGGACAGCAGAGACTATAGTCAGAAATATGCTCAGGGCTTGCAGAAGAGAAAAAAGTTAGTTGACTTGTGATCAAAAAGAACACAAAAAACTGAGATGATAAGACTCTGAAATAAACACTCAAGTTGGTTATTTTTGTAGCTTGTAGAGCCATTTACACAATGAATATTTACAGCGCTGATGTCCAGAAAAGCAAAATCCTAACCTCCAGCAAAACTAGTTAAGATTTATCAGTGACATTTTTCTAACCATGGGTTATGATAAAATAATGAATAATCTGGATATCCCAACTGTGGTATGAAGATACTACAGAGAAGATCCCAGACTTATAGAAGTTAAGATATATGTACATAACACCAGTTGGTCAAGGTTTCTGACCACACTTTGTAAGTGAATAAATCAAAACAAAAAGTAAAGAGACTTAGGTTACACTAAAACATTGTCCAAGACTTTAAAAATTCAAAGAAGGCTGATAGCTCATTCCTGCCACATGTGGTGAAATCCCCATGTATATGTCAGCAAAGATGAATTTCAATATGGTGAAGTCTAAGCATAAGTTGGCTGAATCTCATTCTCTGATTTAAAGGACCAGAAACCGGCTTATCTCTTTTCAGGAGTCACTATATCATGAGAGATTAACTATACCCACTAATAAATACGTGACTGAGACAGATATCAGAATGCCATTGCCATAATTCACAATGAAAAATTACCATCAAAAAATCCTATGGTCCACAGATGTGAATCCAAACATTGGTTACCAAACACTCATCTCAGGTAAAGTTTTCATCAATCATGGTACAATCAGGAAAATACAGACACCTTAGCACTGTAGTTTTTTAATAAAAACTAAATTTACACACCATTCATTCATGCAACAAATATTTATATAGGACCTACTCTATACAGTGCTAGGCACTGAAACCATGGAACTTTCATTCTACTTCTACTTTTTTTGGTTTGGGAATTTCCTTTTATAAAATGATGTTGATGACAAATGAAATTTGTTAATGTCACTAATAGGCAAAATAAAAAAAAAGTAGTCAACACTATTTTGTTACTTCCCTTTTCTATAAAAATTTTACTTGTCAACAAAATTCAAAAGTTTAAAGAACCACCAAACTAGAGGATCTTCTCTTTGTATGTTCTCAATTGGGTGTTCACAAAAACCTGGCACTCTCTCAAAAAGGGGTTCACTAGGCACTTCAAGTAGAGTAACCAACCATCCCAATTTGCCTGTGATCGAGAACTTTCCAAGGACATTGGGCTTCCTGTGCTAATATGATGAATGGATAAAGAAGATGTGGTACATATATACAATGGAATACTATGCCTCCATCAGAAAGGATGAATATCCAACTTTTGTAGCAACGAGAACAACCCTTGGAAAACCAGAATGGTTTTGTCTACCTGGGTCATATGTCAGAAGTCTAAAAAAAAATTAAGCAGATCAAATAAAAGCTCTCAGTTACCTAGAATCATTGACAAAGAAAGGGGCTTGAATTTATTGGATGCTTTTGTTGGTTGTGAATTTCTGACCATTTCAAACTTGACATTCTGGTTTTTAAGGAACAAAGAATCACATTGGTAATATAAGTAGTGTATTCATCGCTATGCTTTATTACTTTTAATGAACTTTAAAGGTGGTCTAAGAATAACCTAAAACCCCTCTGAGGATTCAGAAGGCTCTTCAAGATTTCATGCTACCTTAGAGCCATCTAGCTCATCATCAATTATCACTGTGTATCACTATGAATGAGCCGCTTTTGCTTGCCAGTTGTTTGAATTTGGGGTCATAAGTGTCCTCTGTATTAGAAGTAACTACTTGGGCTGTAGGGAATGATTTACGCAAACAGTGGTGTTCCCTTGAAAACTGTTAGGATAACTTTCAGGAATGGGCAAGAACTTTATAAAAGCTTCAGAATCGCAGGCTCTGGGGCACACACTTTTAACATAAAAAGGTCTTTCATCCCTGAGTGCTACTCATTCTTTTTTGCCCTCCACACCCCACCCCCCTAAGACTCCCCAGCAGGTGGGGCCTTTGGAGCATCGCTGTATAGAAGGCAACAGTGCCCTGCTGTTCCTAAGTAAAGCAGAGAAGGAAGAAGACATCATAAAAGAAAGAGGAAGGAAAGAAGCTAGTATTTACTGTTCCTCCACTATATGCCTCGCACAGAGGCAGGCCCTTTACAAATCCACTGTTTTCAGTCCTACAATGACCTTATGGAGTAGGTATTATCACCACTGTTTACTACTGCGAAATGCCCACAGTCCCTGAGATGGAGTGATGCCAGCTACCATTTTTGAAGCTTACTATTTGTTGAGGGCTTTAGCTCTGGCTTTGTACTATGCAAATAATATTCATATAATCTTCATGACAACCTACCCTACTTGCAGTTTTCAAAGAGGGAAGCTGAGATTCAAGGCTACAAGACTGCCTCATTAGAATAACGTTAATTGACAATGGGAGAATTTAGAATAAGGCTAGACTTGCGTCTAACTTCAGTCTCATCACTTCTCCCAATGCAGTAAGGGTTAGGTTTTATCTAATAGGCCCTACCTTGGGGCGAGGAGCTGAGCATACACTGTGTGGTATTCCAGGGGCTCTGTGCTGGCCAATCTGGACAGGAACCCTCTTTGGTGACTCTCTCAAGCTGGCTACACTCTAATCATTATCCTTTTGGTTCCCTTTTTGATGGCAAGACAGTAGAACGAGCAGTATCCCCTGATGAAACACCCTCCATGGCCAGCAATATCCACCCAAACGTCTCCCCATATGCCACCATTACTGGGCTTGGCGCCTGTGAGAGCCAAGAAACACAGCCAACTGACCCTGTGTTGTGTGAAGCCTGCAGGTCACTCACTCATTCATTCATTTATTCATCCATTTAGCAAGCACGTACTGAGAACACTCATCATGTACGAGGTTGATAGTGAAAACAGAAGAGTTCCATCAGATTTTAGCACGTCCCATTTCTAAAGCACACGAAGGTAAAGAGTATCCTGAAACCAGCTCATTATGAAATGTGAACAGGCGCTGATAACACAGAAAGAATTATCCACCTTGACAGCATTACTATCCTCTAATTTCTTTCTTTTTTTTTTTTTCTTCCCGAAGATGTCCACCATTTCTTTTAAAGCTCTGCAGTATTACATCATGAATTTCCTGACAGGCAATATGGATGAATTCCAAGAACTTTAACTTAGGTTTACATCACGGCACTTAGGGGAAAAAAAGGAATAACTGGTTTTCACATCTGGATCCAAGGAGCGATACGCTCCTCACTCCTCACTACACTACTTTAAAGGAACTTTTAAAATCATGTTTTCTACCTCTCTTTACAAGCCTAAGCATAGTTTTTCTAAAGGAGTTATCAACAGAGCCAAGACCAGAACCCAGATTTTCTGATTTTTATATAAGTGAGTTAGTTGCAAAATGACAATGGGGGCGGGAGGGGACAAGGAATCAAATAACTATGGGGACAACTTCAGAAACGTGGCCTCCAGGATGTCGGATGCCGAAATTCCCAGGAGAGAGTCCATTCTCCCAGGCCTGCATGTGTGTCTTGTCCAAATGCACACTCACATCCACATTCCTGCTGGAGCAGGCATTGGACAGCACTTGCCCCTGGAGAAGGGCTCTGGGTAAGCAGCACACTGCTCGGTGCTCACAGGGCTAAGCCACTCACTTCAGATGGGTTGCCTTTTCTACTCTTTGGGCTGTTTTTTTCTCTTCCCCCTGAAGCAGTGGAGACTGACTTCAGGGAAGGAATGCTGCTTAATGGCTCCAATGCGATCTCCTGAAGGCTTTATCAGCAGCGTGCAGCCCTCCGCTGACAGCTGACCTTTCTCACTGTGCTCAAGTCCAGGGAAAAACAAAAGCACCAAAACAATTAAAAGCAATAAAAGGAGGGGGAGGAGGGAAAAAGAAACGCTGGCCTCATGCAGAACAGCAATACAGATATTTAAAGAGAGAGAGAGGGGGGAGAGAGAGAGAGAGAGAGAGAGAGAGAGAGAGAGAGAGAGAGAAAGGAAAAAGGAAGAGAAACAAAAGACAAACCAAGACAGTGAAGCGGGACAAGCACAAGGAGATAGGATTCTCCCGGTCATCTTTATTCCTCTTCTGGATGGCCGCAGAAGGCATGAGAAGGTTGTTAGTGTATCTGAGAGACATGCTGGTGAGGGAAAATAAAGAGGATAAGAAAAGGAGAAGCTCTGGCATGTGGCAGCTTCTGATGCATAAAATGCCCCTCCCGTCTCCAGGGGCCCTAAAAGGCATCCAAGTGGTATGGATGCTCTCGACCTCAGGTGCTCTCTCAAAGAGAAGCTCCTCATCCCAATGACACTGATGAGCCAACCACCTGGCAATGGCCTCCTGCCTCCTCCTCCAGGCCTTCTGTGAGTGGGGACTGCCCTCTGGAGACCCCAGAAACACATTCCTTTATGTCATCCCCACTTGGAAAACTATATCCCTTTCTCATCTCCTCTGAAATACGTGGATAACTTTTACCTGATACTGACATGAACCATACTTGGGGAGACGTCTATACACCCATCCACCCACAGAGAGGTCACAGCATTCTCAGTAGTTTGCTCTCATTATTATAAACAAATATAAATGTCTAAAGGCAAAAGGAATTTTTTTTTTTAAGTTTTGATCATTGTTTTAGAGGGAAAAAGATCACGACTCATCATCCCTTCAACTCTATGGAAGGTCTAAGAAGTGCCCATGATGACTGATTTCTGCAGATCTAAAAAAGACAGGTTTCCTTTCCCCGTCTGTGTTGAATATGAAATGAACTCTACAGACACAGTGTGTTAGCAGACACAGTGGGGCTCAGTGGATAGAGAGGTGAAGGAGACCTACACATCGTAATTAGAACTCATCATGATTTAATAAGCTTCATACAAGGAGGGGAATTTGACAAGAGCTGTGTAACGCTATAGGTCAAGTTTCTTCTCCCGGAGTTCCTAGTGGTTTATTCCCTTATATAAGGCTGCTTTTTGCTCACCCATAGGGCTGCACTGTTTAGTAATAATGGCAGCAACCCATTCCAGAGGGTTGTCCCCATGGCAGGTACTATGCTCATCTCCTTGCTTCGACGTCTCCCGGAACTACCACAGCTAGGGTAGCGGTCTCTGTTCTACAGATGTGAGGGTTGAGGTTTTCTTACCCATCCATAGTGGCTCAGCCAGTGAGAACCATGAGGGCTCACAACCAGGCTGGATGGCCATCACCACTGACTTGCATTGCCTCGCCAGGTAACCCCAAGCCTCATACATGCATGAAGCAAGATCGAGCTCCTAATGTCTCATTGGAAGGCTCAAAACACACTTCAAACTCCCAGGGATTCAGGCCTGGGGAAGTTTCAAAGCTGTGGCTGATTGTCAAGCATCATTTCTCCTTCACATCCTGTGGAAGAACTAACCTGTGTCCTGAGAGTCCAGAAGTAAGAAAGGCTCCCTTCCAGTGCCTGTGTCTAAGGCCTACTTTGTCCAAGTCCTTCCCAGATGCAGCAATCCGGGATGAGTCCAAGAGGTGCCTGCCTCACTGGAGGGGGCATGAATGTTGCCAGTGACCTTCCTCAGGCACAGGATATCAGCATCACTAGTCTTGTATCAGTACAAACTGAATTTAAAAAATTAAAAGAAGAACACAGCCCCAGCCTCCCTTAACAAAGCAGAGTGCTGGGGTGCCTGAGTGGCTCAGTTGTTGGGCGTCTGCCTTTGGCTCAGGTCATGACCCTGGAGTCCTGGGTTCAAGCCCTGCATCAGGCTCCAGCCCTGCATCTCGCGCCCCTTGCTTGTGTTCCCTCTCTAGCCGTGTTTCTCTCTATCTTACTACGAGCAATATCCTTTGGAAGTGGTGAGGCAGAAAGAGGCAAGTCCTTTGAATTGCGTGACTGATATTCCATCAACGATAGCACTTGAGTAAGAAAAAAATAATCCCTCATGCTTTGCCAAAATACATGCACAATCTTTTCCTTATTTATCGTCTTCATAACCAGAAGAAACTTTTGGGTCTCCTTAGTCAAATGCTTTCATTTTACAGATGAAGAACAAGAAGCCGAAGAGGTCCTGAAGTTTTGCCCTGAGGTTCAGAGCTGGTTAGGAGCACAGTTAAGGCTCTGCCACCATCACATGACTCCCAGGCAACGGATCTCCCCCAGGGTGTCAGCCTGCTCCTCCCCAGTTCTGCCCTCCTACACTTGCTCTCTGGCCTCTGAGGATGGTATGTGTAAAGAGAGGCAGGCCTGGGCACCTGGGTGGCTCAGTGGGTTAAGTCTTGGCCTTCGGCTCATGTCATGATCTCAGGGTCCTGGGCTGGAGGCCACATCGGGCTCTCTGCTCGGCAGGGAGCCTGCTTCCTCCTCTCTCTGCCTGCCTCTCTGCCTACTTGTGATCTCTCTGTCAAATAAATAAATAAAATCTTAAGAAAAACAGAGAGAGAGAGAGAGAAAGAGAGAGAGAGAGAGAAAGAGAAAGAGAGACAGGCCCTGCTGACACTGAGACCTTACTATGAAAGCTCACCTACTATGCTTCCCATAATCCTCCAGTGATTGGAGCTGTGGCTGCCCAGCCCAGGGCTGGTTAACCCCTTCCCTGCTGCTCTCTAGGAAGCACACCTGCCCCCTGATGCCCAGTGCCCCTTTAATTCCAGTCCCTCAATTCTCTTCTGGAAAAGCTGCTTCAGAATCCACCCAGAAACAGATGGCAAGTGGAAGCATGTCCCCCCTATGCAGCACTCAGCACTCGGGCCCTGTTTCTGTGCAGCAGACCCTTTCACAGGGTCTGTTCAATGGAAAACCTCTTCCATCTCCTCAACCCACGTCCTTTACTTTACCTCAGGTGTTTAATAAGCACCAAAGATCATTTTATTATGTCAGGAATATAATAGTTACCTCCCCATGTGAGAAGAATTTGCACTTCTTTAAGGAGGGGGCATTGCTCAACCCAATGGAAGCAAGCCATAACAGCGAAATTGCAAGCATCAGAAGGACTAATATTTTTTTTGGTTGGAGGTACTCCACGGAGTCCCTCAAATTACATCTCCTAGCAACCGCCAATTCTGACTTTGCATAATGCTTGCCCTGTCTCCACTTGAGGTAGAGAATGCTTTTGACTACTCAGCTACATATGAGAACAAACAAAATCTGCAGGTGTCAGCTTTCAGCCACAGCCCAGAGAAAATCCTGTGTTGGGCTACAAGCCAAGGAGAGGGCACAATAATCAAGGATTCATGATGTGTCCACTGGGTGCCTGGCCCTATCACCACAAACCTACTTTCCAATCACATCCTTATTATTTCCTTAGCTGTGTGACGAGGGGCATTTGTGCTAGTGTAGAAAACGGTATCTACTGCAGCCAGTTCTATATACTCTCTGCATAAAGACAGGGAGTCGGAAACATGTCAGCAAACAAGTCAACTGACAATTTGGGAGTCACCGCATGTTGGTAGAGAAAAAGATATCTTATACTTTGGACACAGGCACAGGCCTTTCTTAAGTAATTTAAGTCATTTTTGAAATAACCCTTCCCCTGTCGTGGAAAGAGGGAAGGATTAACAATCCAGGACACTGTTCTAATAAACAAAGCCATAAATTCTCACAAAATCTGAACTCTGTAACCCAGGAGTAAGGAAAACACAGAATTAACATGTAGAATATAAAAAGAATGGCAGTGCCAAGACACTGCTCAACTTTTGCAGTGTAGACAGAATCCCATCTTTCCCTGAAGTCACCTGATTTTTCATCAAATCACTTAACTTCTTTAAGCTTCAGTTTCCTCATCTGCAAATTAAAAATAATAATCTGTGAGTCCTAGATTTATTGTTGAAACTAAATGTTATAATATATGGAAAGCCTTTAGCACTGTGCCAGGATCATTAGTAAGTTATTAATAAGTGGTAATACTATTAGCAGCTCATAAAAAACTTACACTTTAAATCTTAAATAAGCCATATCAGCTACCTCAAAAGAGTGCAAAAAAGCAACAACAATTTCTAAACAAAGCTTCCGCCTTGCAAAGTTTACAAAATAAAAACATGGAAAGGTTAAGAAATAGAAGGACCAGAAACTTTCTCGCACAAATTTTGCCACCTCTTGGCTATGCCAGGGGAGAATGGCTTGTTAACCCCCCAAGTGTGCCTCCCCAATTATGTGCCCCAATCACCTGCACCCATCAGGTGCCCTTTTTGTACCACTAGAATTAGTAGTGTTGGTTATAAGCTATAAGAGAGCAGAAAAGTCAATGGAAGACCATTAATCTTGAGGACTCCTCTCCAAAGCTCAAGATGAGGTATGTCCCCTTGGGGATTTCTATGCCTCTAATGCCTCTGGCCACAGTGAAAGGATCACAAGACAAATTGGCTGAATTTTACGTAATAAAGTGCTTCCACTCCAGAAACCATCACGAAGGTGTGAGATACCCCAACACATCCACTCAATACTTCTGCCATCACTATTTTGAAACACGTTTGTTTATTATCCTAAGTCATGCATGGCTTTGTCTTGGGTGAGAACTGAGAGAAGCGCATGCTTCTTGGGAGGTGGTTCAACCCAAGATCTATAGGTCGTCCAACATCTCCAAGTAATCCCTCACTCAGGCGACCACAGGACATGGCCCCAACTCCAATTGGTTCTGCCTCTTAACTTTAAATTACAGAAATGACTTCTTTTATTGCCAACCACAAAAGTCTCATCTCAAAGAAGCAATGTTTTAGAACTAACAAGTTGTAAGTGTATACCTTCTACTTAGATGTGTAAGAGTCTCCCACCTTCATTGTGTCACAAGAATCCAAATGTCCAAATTCGTTTCAGGGACATCAGTGCATCTTACTCAAAAGTGGCAGCTTTTTAAAAAACTTCTGCCAAATAACAATGCAAGTGAGCAAGTGTGACAACCAAAACAAAGGGCACCGAGGTGAAAACTAAGTATCCAAGCAAGGACTACAGTGCTTACATATAATTTAGTAGAATAAAATCTCACTCATTCCTAATTGGAAAAAAGAGCAGTGTGACTTAGTTAAAAAAAATTAACAAATGCTTTTTGAAGGAAATGCTGATTTATTGTCTCCAAGAATGTAAGGGGAAAATGACCTCTGCTACATACGTGTGGGCATCTTGTACGCAGTTCAAAAATGGATATTCTTTTTTAATTACCGCATTTGTTATTCAAATACAAATAACTGTCCCAAAGTCCTAGAGATTGGTACTGATTTCCTGACTTGACCCCACAAAACACAATAATCACAGTCTCTTTTTGTTTTTAAAATCCTGCACCCAACCTACACGGTGCAAAGGTAAATTTTAGCCTAACGTGACTCAATTAGGAAAATATGTAATTAGTGAAGTCAATACCAAAGGGACCTTATTGAGGAAAGGAAAATGATAATTGTCTTATGTCTTCATGCTTCTCATCTGGAAATCAGAAATTTCTCCAGGTGCTTCCTAGAATGGAGGGACCATACAAGAACTATAGGGCTCCAAAATACATCCCTCTGTGGTCTAAATGTTGCTGGCTCTCTGGATTCCTAGGTCTGGAACTAGACTGAGCAGGACTTAGAGCCAACCTTCACTCGAGCCCATGGTCTTTTGTACCCCCACAGCTTGTAACTCAAAGGAATTAAATGTTCCTTACAAACAATGGCAGAATCTTCCAAAGTTGGGAGAAGGACTAGGCCTTCCAGAATCACAACCTCTCCCAAACTGATGGAGACTCTTAACTAATTTGTTATCTCCTGGGGTAGCCGAGGAGAGCCCTTATCCTAACACTAATGGTTAAACCTATGTGAATTTGGGAAGTTATTTAAACTCTCTAAACCGCAGGATTTGCTTTTTTTTATCTATAAAATGGACATAATAACATAATAACATAATAACAGGTGTCATCTGGGGTCGCAGTGAGGTTTAAATAATACAAGTAAAATATTTACAGAACAACTGGCATACATAGGGGAAACACCTGAAAAATCTTCCTTCTCTTCCTCCTCTGCTCCCTTCCGGTCAGTTTACTTGGCCTTCGGTGTAAATTCCCTCACCATAACTTAAGACAGTGCTTCCATCGTCCTCCACATTCTGATTCCCAGACATCAAAAAACACCATCATCACCCAGGCCTGGACAGGATGCGCCTGCTGTATCAGTGACCTCCCTTCCTTCTGCCACGTCTACTGTCTAGAAATGCGGTAGAAGCTACGAGCACCCACGTGCACCTCTGAGAAGGAAATGGTCATTTTCTGGCTGTTCTGCATGGATGTGTTCGCTGCGAACGAAGGCATGAGAAGGAGGGGGAACAAATCAGAAGCAGCTCAAGCAGGTTATTTTTCTAGCTCCCTAACACACTGTCTGTGAACAGCTAAGGATAGTGCTATCCAACTATGACGTCCAGGACCAGGGCAACACCTCAGTAAACATTCTCTCTGCATTTGTCTGGAATGATTAAATGTCTCAGTGCTGAAATTGTTTCCAATGCAGTTGGTGTCTGTCTCCTCTCTTCAGGCTCTACCAGCAGGAGACCCATCTGCTGGTTGATTCCCAAAGGAATAAAAGTAAGCAACCCTGCCCCCATGAAGATAGCTCCCAGCCTGGTTTCACCTCCCAAGAACCATCATGCTGGGAGTTAGGGCTTCAATATATGCATCTTACGGGACACAAACATTCTGTCCATGGTGGCAAAAATAAATGGAAAACTTTAAATAGAATTTTAGGAGCAGGGCTGTCCATATGAAAAGGTAACAGTGACACTGTGCAGGGTCCCTCAACTGTTAATGGCTTTCGCTCTCTCTAACATCTCGTGACTCTTCACTGAAGTGAAGGAGGAGCTCCACGGAAAAGGCAAACAGCAGGTAAAGATTTCTGGCTTCTGGATAATGCTCCACCCTCCCTGATGGAATTCCTCCAGGAGACGATCTTGGTTGCAAGAGTAAAAGTCAACTGTATAAAGTTTCAAAACTGACTGGTAGAACACAGCCATCTCATTAGGGAGTCATACGTAAAGTTACAGGAGTCATCAGAGGTCAAAGAGAGAAGCAGGAGTCCTGATGTGCTGATGCTATTTTCCTCTTTTAATCCCTCCAGAAGTCCCCTTCTATTTGGAGAAAGAAATTGCTTTTTTTTTCCCTTGGCACCAAAGCACAGAAAAAGGTTTGTTACAATGGATACCCACAACTAAAAGGGTAACCTTGAATAAAAGCAGTCAACTTCCCTGATCCTCCAATTTTTAATTCAAAAACAGAAGAGAGCCATCACTTCTCAGATTATTTAAGGATAAAACGAGCTGATGATACAGAGCGGAGCACATGGAGGAGGCTCGCTGAGGTTGGTTGTTCTGGAAGAACATTCTCTCCTGGCTGTCTTCCAGGCCGTGATGCTCAAAGCGTGCACTTCCAGAGTCAGTATTCACAGAGCACGCAGTTTTCCAGAGGGACGGTGACTGCGGTGCAGTTAAATTCGAAAGCTGGTGTGCTGACACTGTCCTTCAGCTGACTTCACGCTCACAGTCTTAGTAAGAATGGTCTCGGTGTGCTGGGTGAATATGTCACGTGGCAAGATTCTCCCAACTCAAGACCCAGGAGAAAGAGCTTTGACAGGTATCACAGCACACCTCAGCCCATGGATATGTTCTCACTTTGGCTTCGAAGATGGTTTGGTTTTGCCAAACAAAACCAAAGCAAAACGCTATGCACAGGTGTGGGGTGGTGGCCTGGAGAAGCAGGTGTGCATGGAGTGTATCGGGCTTCCGGTTTCTGGTCTTCTGATCCGTATGTTGATAAAATCCTGCACCTGAACACGTGGAAGTTTAGCCAGACACAGAGTAACACTGACACAAAGGCCATATAACTTTGTGGGTGCTGACCGGAAAACACTGAGCGGAGAAGAAGGGAAGTGGGAGACCAATGTCTAGATAGATAAACAAATGTGACTATATATGTGTGTGATCGGTACATGCGCTTTTTTGTTTCCTGACACAAACTCTTAGAACTGAGAAGACAGCAATCTTCTGGTCTGATATCCCATGTTATAGACTGAGTGGACTGAGGCCCAGGAAGGGAAAGGGTCTGCTCGAGATCACAAAGCAGCCCCAGGGCAAGAGCCCATATCTTCTTCCTCCCACCACACTCCCCGTTCCATGTGCACAGGATGAATGAATGAGAAACAGATGGGAAAAGAGACCTGATACAGGCCAAAACGTGTCCTGTCTCCTTATAAGGATAGCCAACGTGGGGTTTACAGTAATGTTGTCTGGGACATACAGATTCTAAAAGCCAATCCCATGGGACAGAGCTTCATGACGAGCCAACCACAAACACAGAAAGCCCAGCTCTAAACCCCAGCCCTAAAAACTGATGACACTACAATTTTATGGTAAAGTTCATATATGAGACAGAGCCCACAGGGCATCTCTGGCCCAAACCACAGCCCCAGAGTGACGTGGGAAGGTGATGTGTATTCTCTCCTGCTTCTACTAGCTCCTCTCTTTTGCTAGCCACTCAATAGGGACCGGCTGTCAGCAATTTCCTTCCTCCAACAGCTGGGAGATGGTTTTCTGCAGTTAGCTGCCATTTGTTTCAATTATGTGTATTAATCATAGCCTTCGTCCTGATGGTATTCTTCAGGAAAAAAAAAAATTATCAGGGCTTTTGTTCTTTAACCAAGCTGCTTCCTCACTCAGAAAAGACTTTGGCAGTGACAAGAGAAAGGGGAAATGATAGGTCAGAGGCTATCTGGGTTCAAGTGCAGCAGTGGGGAGCGGGGGGAGATGAACATCTAGCCACTGCAAGGGAGGACGGCAGTACAACTTGGGAACAGTGACATCACATCACACCATGGGCTCAAGCACCAGAAACACATAGAGAGCACAGCAGCAGAGTCTTTGATATAAATTGTTCTATAAATATCATTCATTCTTTCATTACATATTAAGTCATTCCTTCAGACACGTATGAAGCTCCTACTACTTGCCAGGCTGCATGCTCTTCCAGGAAGCCCCAGCTGCGTTTTAAGGAAGAACAAAACCAAAGGGAACTGGGAGTGATTTCAGAGGCCGAGTGGTATTGTCTCCCACCACCCTTGCCCATCTGTGCCTTCTTGGGCTATCAACCCCTCATTTGTTATTGAACTAGTATTTAGAGCAGTCCAGCTCCGAGGCAGGCAGTGAGCTATGTGCTGAATATTCGCTGGTAGACAAAACTGCCACGGATCTAGTCCTCATCAATCTTGTGGTCCAGTGTGAGCTATAGCCCTCAACTAAAAAGGACCACAGGTAGATAGGACTCTGAATTTTGTTAAACTCTGTGAAGACAGGATCGAGAGAAAGCAAAAAGTGGGATGAGTTAATTTAAAGGATGAGGGATGTCCTCCAAAGAAGCAGAATTAAAACTGAAGCTTGCAAATAAGCGTAGGTGCCATTGGGAGAATGGAGAAAGAGATCTGCAAGGGCAGAAAAGAGCTTGATGAGTCTGAAAGGTAACAGGGACGGTGCATGGGGAACAAGGGGAGAGAAGCACTAGACAAAGTTGCAAGTGGGCAGGTGCTCAGTCATGCTGGGCTTTGCAAACCTTGTCACAGAATTTGGACTTAATTTTTTTTTTTAAAGGAAAACTGTGAAGGGGTTTTAAGCTTACAGTGACACAGCATGACTTATACTTTAAAAAAGAGCACTCTGGTTGCTACGTAAACAATCGACTAGAGGAGCTAAAAGTGAAGCAGGGAGACTGTTGCTAGGTTTCTACAATTGTCCAGGTGACAGGGGACGTGGTGCAGAACCGGATAACGACAATGGAGATGGACACGTGTGGGTGGATTGGAGTTTTAATTTGGGAATAAAATCAACATCTGTTCTTCTTGCTGAGCCCTTTATTCTCCTCCCAAATAACAAAGATCTAGTAGGAGTTGCCCTGCCAGCACTGGAGGATTATGTTGAGGACGCAATGAGCTAAAAGTATAATGTAATACAAGTGAGATGTTGCTGTTATCATGGTATTGTGAGCACTATGATACTCTCCACTTCCAGTTGGTTCAACACCCCAATCCAGGAGCGAGAACAGGTCTAACCTAAGCAGAGGAATGGGAGAAGTGTCCAAACGTTCATTCAGTTTTATCTGGCCACGATCTGGATGGAAGGGGGTGCAAGTGTGCCACAAGGGTAGATCTAGATTCTGATATGCCTGGGCCACACACCACTCCACAATAGAGAAGCAGATGCGGAAGGAGATTTAGTCATGCTCTGAGGTCCCTAGAGTTCCACTAGCTGCTGAGCCCCCAACTAGTCTATTACCAGGATAGATCCCCTAAATTGCATCATAAGGGCCCACGAGAGTTCTTCCATCACCTGATTCGCTATTAGAGAGTGCCTTAGGTGAAACTGACCCCAAAAAAGGGCCATCTAACATGACCCTATAATCTCTAAGAATTCCCAGAAACAAAATAATGACTCAAGAGTTTAACAAACTTAAAGGGCAAAATATGTTTTCTTTGGGGAGACAAAGTTGTGTGTGTATATATAGCAAAACCTCATTTGAAATATGGAGTCTTTGGGGGAATGATTAAATTTTTAAGAGCCCAAAGATTCCAAATGTTTCTAAAATGTATGGCATGCTTTCCCTAGCTTAGGAAACAGAGTATGTTGGGTATAACTTATGTACTTCAAAAAAAAATTTTGTGGGTAAAATACCATTCCGGTTCTTCCACTCTCCTTCTAGATTTGCTTGGATGAATCATCTATTTTCTCATATGTAAACTGAGACTCTTTCACTAGATCAGGTCTTTGCAAAGTCTTTGCAGTAAAGAATCAGTTTTGTTTGCCTTGTTTTGCTTTTTAAATTTCCAATCCATCAGGACAACATATGGCGCTAAGGTGGAGAACCAGTAGCTCACACCATGTGTGACTCACGAGGTGAGTGTGAAAATGCTGAACTGGTTGACTCCTGTTTGATGACACAAGGCCACTTATCTGGATGTCCCCATATATGGAATTGCTATCAAAGTATTTAAAGAGGGGGCGCCTGGGTGGCTCAGTTGGTTAAGCGACTGCCTTCGGCTCAGGTCATGATCCCGGAGACCGGGGATCGAGTCCCACATCGGGCTCCCTGCTCGGCGGGAAGCCTGCTTCTCCCTCTCTCACTCCCCCTGCTTGTGTTCCCTCTCTGGCTATGTTTCTCTCTGTCAAATAAATAAAATCTTTTTTTAAAAAAAAAAGTATTTAAAGGGTTACACTCGGTCTCAGTATTTAAATTCTCATGGGTAGGTAAGTAGTCTTAGCCAACACTGACCTACAGGAAACACTTTAATTAATCCAGAGCTAGACGATGTCTAAGATCCATCCAACCCAAAGAGTCTAGTGTTCTAAAATCTTGAACATCAGTTATTTCACTGGTGTTTTAATAAAGCTACTAAGAAATGCTAATCCCTGCAAGGGATTCTTTGAATCCTCCATGATTTCTGAGTATGCTTTCTGTTCTAAGATTACATCCAATTCTCTTGAGTTCTCTTGAGGCTTTCACTTGTGCCTGAAAAGATTCTGGTCTCCTGAACTATTCTATTAGAATTTCCTTCTGTGGCCCCCTTGGGGTACTTTTGTCCCTGCTGCTGTCCTCCCGGCTTGACTTGACTTCTTCCAACATTTTGCATCAATTCTACTTGCTATCTGTAGCCCAGTTCTTGGTTCTTCTCTCTGATATTAAAACTAATTCTAAGGCCTCTGTCTAACCCCATTCCACTCCTATGGAAGAAAGCGCATAGGCTAGGAGATAAGTTTTTCCTCTGGTATAAAGGCTGTGCCCCCTTATCTCTGGCTAGCTTTAGATTCGCAATTGTCTTGGAAGCTCCAAAATTCCAACAGCTAGATAAAGGGCTCATTATTCTTACATTTCCTTGAATAATGAATAAAAATCAGATAATGGGGCAATTTCTGAACACTCTTCCAAATGCTAAAATCTAATTTTAAAATTTATTAAGATGATAAAACATTTAAAAATATTTCTCAGTCCTCAAAGTGTTCATTCTCACAAACCAGCCACTTCTGCTTTTTAAGAATTAAATAGAACTACTAAAATAATGCAAATACTGAATAAACATGTTTTCTATTTTTGTATTTTCCACCCTTAGATGAGAAATGGCAGTAAACCCAAAGAAGAACTTGAAGCAGTCAAGCAAATTAAAGGGGGCAGAGAGATAAGATAGCAACGGGGCTAGTGAACAAGACAGGCTTTTGGTCGAGGGGCTGCTTTTCATGTAGCTAAGGATCTGGACCAAGAGACCACAGAAGTGTGGTGATCACCAGATCTTGCCGTGTGGAACGTTCCGTGACTACGGCATACGACATGAAGGTTCATTTCACTCTGAAGAACCACCACAGGAAATAACCACCTGGGCACTAAAACCAAGCAGCAGCAACCAGAGACTGCCCATAACTTTAGCTGCCCGGTTTCCTCAGCTTCCTCACCACTGGATGGCATTTTGCCAAAGACCTCTTGAGTTTCTGCAACTAAAAATGAGTATGCCTACCAGAGAAAAGAACTCGTGAGAAGAGTTTCAAAGTGCAGGAACTGGAGAAAAAGAAAACCTCATGGACACAAGAGGAACAAGATGGAATAGTAATTCAGTTTGAGTCACAGATGAGTTCAAAAGTCCAAAACCTAAAGTGCATAACTTTTCCAAAGCTACAGACCTGGAGAGATGCAGGGCAAAAACCCTGGTCAGTATGACTAAAGCCAGTAGGCTGAACCACTACTCTGTACTGCTATTTCTCTATAAAATTTTGCAAAGATTTCAAGGAGGTGAAAGAGCATAGGTTAAAAAGCCCTGCTATAGGGCACCTGGGTGGCTCAGTGGGTTAAAGCCTCTGCCTTCGGCTCAGGTCATGATCTCAGGGTCCTCGTCTCAGCAGGGAGCCTGATTCCTCCTCTCTCTCTGCCTGCCTCTCTGCCTACTTGTGATCTCTCTCTCTCAGTCAAATAAATAAATAAAATCTTAAAAAAAATAAAGCCCTGCTATGAAATATAGACACTGCTCTATCAGCACCAATCATTCCTTCTTAAGATCCAAAGAAAAAAAGCCACTGTATTTGTTACTCATATTGTGCCTCCTCTAGATGTCCACATACGTTTCGTGTTATGCAGTTCTTTCCTCAGCAGCCATTAACAGAAATGAAAACATAATTGCAATATCCATTTTCTTTCTCCATTTGTAAACCTTCCAAGACCAAAGGAATTTGGGAACTTGATCCCAGGAAGCTCTAGACTTTAGAACGTCCAGCAAACAATATTTCAAGACATGATGGGAGCTATCTGGAAATCCAGCAAAGAAAATCTAGGAAAGAAATCTTAAACCACAGCCAGAGCTTAGAGAAAGACTCCAGGTCCATCAACAATGCCCCGTGATTCTCAATGTACCATGGTGTCTTTTGGCAAAAAGGAAAGCTGACATCCAACAAAATGCCCCACTTTCAAGTCAAAGAGTACACTACGCCCCTCCTGTGTGCCAAGAGCACAGATTACATACCAATACAATGGCAGGTAATGAGCAGACGGAGATATATTGAGTTTAAAAAATAAAATAAAAACAAAAACAAAAATAACCCAATCCTATCGACAAGCCAAGGCCAGCTGGCAGGCAGGATGAGGAAAATGCTGTTGTTGATACAAGTAAAGATCTACAGACATTCTTTCTGGGAGACTTGTTCTGGAGACTGAAGGGTACTGCCTCACAAAACAGTGTGTAGGAATTCTGAAGTGTCCATGTCCTGGAGGGGAAAGAATTCTCTTTAGGAGCCCAAAAATCTGAGTTGGAAAAAAGGTTGATGTCTACTGGTTTATGTGACCTTGGGCCAACTGTTCAACTTCTCTGAGCTCTTTTTAAATCTGTGAAACAGGGACGCCTGGGTGGCTCAGTGGTTGGGCCTCTGCCTTCAGCTCAGGTCATGATCCCAGAGACCTGGGATCAAGCCCCGCATCAGGCTGCCTGCTCGGCGGAAAGCCTGCTTCTCCCTCTCTCACTCCCCCTGCTTGTGTTCCCTCTCTCGCTGTGTTTCTCTCTGTCAAATAAATAAAATCTAAAAAAAAAAAAAAATCTGTAAAACAAATATCAGCACTCAGGCCCCACTCATTTCACATGGTTGTCTCACCATCCAAATGAAAAAAGAAAATGTATCTGAAAATGCTTTGTAACTGGTAAGTCATTATGCAAATAATTGCTATTATTACATATGTGTGCTTTCCTATATACCCATAAGTGATTCAGAAGGGGAAGAAAAGAGGGAGGGAAAATGCAAAGATGTACAGAAAGAGAACCTACAGAAGGGAGGATGGGAAAGACAGGAGGGAGGGAGATAGCAAATCTCTGCCCCGGAAAAGAAGGAACAAAAAGAAAGGAAAGGAAGAGAAATTGGTGCTGGTACAGTAACAAATAAATCCCCCCAGCATGACAGCCTTCTGCTGAAGCATTTCATTTTCCCACAACATAATGGTGTGTTATTGCCCATTATCTGTTCTGTCAGTGCCAGAGTCGATATTAAATGAGGGGCAGCTGCATTTAGCTGCCATTTTTCAGCTGTCTTCACGTTGCCATGGAGACCTGGTTGTTACGGGGTGAACCTGCCAGGAAAGCAAGGGGGAGTCAGGTGCAGGGGGAGCGAATGCTATAAGGGGCTGGGGTGTCAGGATGGGGAGGAAAGGAAGGGCCAGGGGCAGGGGAATGTGACAGAAGAAAGAACAGCACGGAAGGTGTTCTGTCATGCTCTGCTTGCACCTCATAAATGAGCCATTTTGAAAACATGATCTATATTCCAGTGGCCCTACATGGCCGACTCTCCTTCACATTGCCTCTCCACTCAAATTCCACAGGAGCTTACATCTGGGGTTCTGAAATAATCACAGATTCCTTCTTTCTACTCCATCCACTCCCTCCACCTGCTCTTCACCTCCACCCTGGATTTCTTAATGTTCAGCATTGAGAATAGAATTTTACAAAGGACACCCATACCTAGGCTCTGTGCAACCCATTTTTTTTTCCTACAACATATTTATGTTTTCACAAAGTCACAGATTGTTTAATTTACGAAGGATCCAGAGACAACTGGTTCGGTTGGGACACGTAGACGTGGAGCTGGCCAGTGGGTGACTGCCACAGAGCTCACACTGATGGGCTCGAGAGGACCAAAAACTGATTTGGCCCCCCCAGAGGGCCAGCAACCCCTGCACTCTTGGGGGAGCAGGAGCCTAGCTGGCCAGATCCTCTACCTTTTCAAAACAATCCAGAAATCTCTATTTTTGAGTAACATCTTCAATTTGTAAATGTTGGCTCAACTTAAAATATATATATATATATATATATATATATTTTTTTTTTTTTTTCACATGCTACTTATATGGGCTGCCATTTTGCAACTGGACTCTTAGTCCAACATCATTTACAACTGAGGCTGAGAAAGGCTAAGAAATCTGACCAATCCTATTACCTTCCCAAATAGAACTTTCCCTTCCATAAGCTAATGTAGTCTCTGTGTGTCTCTCTCTCCCTCCACCCCTCCCTATTCCTCCTCCTTCTTTCTCTCTCTCTCTCTCTCTCTCTCCCTCCCTCCCTGCCTCCCTCCTCTCTCCATCTCTTCCCTACACATCCTCACTTCCTCCCTCCCACTTGAAGGTAAAGAAGCTGTGAAGTCACTTTTTCAGGGATCTCCTTTTTTTCCGGGTATCCTGCACTAATTTACTCGTGGGACAAATGTTTTCCAAGAACGCTGAATATCAAAGATAGTGTACTAACTCTCAGAAGGAGACCACAGGTTAATCTCCTACAGGCAAAGCCCCACTAACACCCATATCATGCCTTTTCACTACAATCTCCCTTTTTTTGTTGTTGTTGTTTTAATTAGAAATTATGGAAGTAGGAAGAGTGGACATTTACTGGGTGCTAAATTTACATTTACAAAGTGCTAAAAAGTGTTAACATATACTTTCATACTGAATTCTCACTAGAACCCTTGGAATCGCAGCCCATCCCACAGGTGAGAAAATCGAGTGTCAATATGCCCAAGGTCATATGACTAGTAAGAGGCCAGGCCAGGAATCACAGCCAAGTATGTCAGACTCTGAAGCTCAAGTGCTTAACCACTAGGTTGTACTGTTGCCCTACAAATACAGTAATGTTCCAGAGCCTAGTTTTATGATATCCTACTCATTTCCTTTTTTAACCCAAACTTTAAAATAGTCTGACTGCTCTTCCCAGGGCCTGGCTTCCTGCACCATCCTCATAAAAAGTAAGTTTAATTAATGACATCTCTCATTAGAACCCTGACTTACGAGTTTACTCTGTGTGGGCCATCTCACCCCTTCTCACTGACATTGTCTCCAGACCTCGCTCTGCTCCAGGCCTGTCCTTAACCCCTTCCTCCTCCAAATTACAAACCAGGGTGACCTGTCCCCATGTAAATATGAGCATGTCATTCCCCTCAGTTCAACCAATGTCTTCAGTTATGTTTCAGGATGAATCTCCACTGCTCCCCGAGCCACCGAAGCCTTCATGATCTGACTCCCATTGTGATCTGGCCCATGCCGCTCCCTGAAGCCTCATCCCCGTTCACTTTCCCCGAAGCAGCCTTAGCGCCAAGCAGGACTCACACACCCTTGGTTTCCCAAACACTGTAGATTGCTACAAGCCTCCACATGCCCAGCCCATTTCCCAGAAAGCCTCTGTGTCTCCCCCTTGTCTATCTGTACTCTATTCATTCTTTACAACACAGTTCAAGCCTCATCTCCCCCCAGGATGTCTTCAGGATCCCCGTGTCTAAGCCAGATGCCCCTTCTCCAAGTGCCCTTAGTCCCCAGGTACCACTATGGTAGTAATTATCATACCACACTCTAATCTTGGAAGGCAGGGACCCAGATAGGGTCCTGGCACACTGTGTGTGAGTTGCCATTAAATGATTATCAAATGAACCACCCATCAGTTGACAGAGAATTAAGGTCGTTTTCTAAAGCTATACAAACATCCCTCCCTGACATTAAAATACAGCTCATCAAGGGACAAGGGGATCAATAACAGTTTCTTTGCCCACACTACACCATGCACCAGACTTCCTAAGACAGTGCTTTCCTGTCAATCATCATACCCCAACTAGTAAGAATTTATGTATGTAAGTATGCACATAACTACAGGCATACATAAATGAGTGGATCAATTCATTTAACGACAGTAAAGAGAAACATTTTATACACGGTGATGTCTGGGAAATACTGGTTCAGCACAGTGGCCATGGATAACAACAATAGCAACATGTCTTTTGGCTGAAGGCATATTCTAGGTCAGGGCACCTAGAACACACTGGATGGGAAGCATGGCATTTCAGACCCACACCTAGGAATCCGCTTTGACCTCTGATCTCAGAAGGCAGCGAGCGACTCCTATCCCAGACATGCACAGAACCACTCCAACTCCACCAAGGTCGTAATGGTCCAATTTCTACTTCTATTTCTGGCTCTTTATTCCTCAACATTTTTCTCTTTAAAAAGGTCTGGGGCACCTGAGTGGCTCAGTGGATTAAAGCCTCTGCCTTCAGCTCAGGTCATGATCTCAGGGTCCTGGGATCGAGGCCTGCATTGGGCTCTCTGCTTGGCAGGGAGCCTGCTTCCTCCTCTCTCTCTGCCTGCCTCTCTGACTACTTGTGATCTCTCTCTCCCTGTCAAATAAATAAATAAAATCTTTTTTTAAAAATAAATAAATAAATAAAAAGGTCCGTTTCTCTCCTCTCTCTAGTTTTCATTCCAAAAGCTTAAAAACTGAGTGTTTCCCATCAGTTCAACACTCTCCAACTCCTCACGCTTCCCCTCCTAGCTCTACCAGCCTCCTGATTAGTAGTACCAGGACCAGCACCTCGGACCGTTCTAACTCCAGCTCTTTTACTTTAGCATCTTAAAAATGCTAGGCAGAAGAAATGTCTCCTAGTGGCAAAGGGGCTCTGTGAATATTTGAGGATGTAAGCAAGGAGGACAGGTTGCCATTTCCTTAAACAGACACACACACTTACAAAAACTTTAACACAATCCATGCCTGTAGTTGAGAGTAACAACATACCATGCCTGGTTCTACTATTACTTATCAGAATGGAACTATCCAATTTCACTCAAATAATACATTTGTTAGGACTATATCTGCTAGGAAAGTTTTCCACAATAAGGTCACTAAGCAAGGGCTCTGTCATCTACATCCTTGGACCCTCAGGCTCTGACACAATGCCAAACACATAGCAGGTGCACAACAACGGAACTAATCTAGAGACGGGATTAGGAGGACTTCCCGATGTATCAAGCCTAGGCCAAAGATGATACAGGGGCCTGAGCTGAAGGAAGCAAGATCATTGTCTCAGAACCGTGGGACAGAGCCCAGGTTTGCCTAAGGAAGCAGCTGTCCCACCTGAGTTCTTAGACCTCGCTCCTCTGGGATTAACAAAGGGACCAAAAGAGGCAGGTAAAGAAAATGAATGTTTCCCATGGAAGTTCAGCAGGAAAGGAGTGATATTTTAAGATTAATCTCTGAATCCTCAAACTCCTGATCCTCTTATAATACAATTGTGCCACTGCAGTGAATGCTTCACCTTAACAAACAGCCCATCGGGGACTGTGGCATGGGGAAAGCAGTATACTGGCTGGGTCGAGGTGGAGCTCTCCCTCCCACCTCTAACACCTACCAAAGTATCCTCACAAACATTCATGACAGCCAGAGATCCAAAAGACTATGTGGCTATGATCATAAAAATTCTAGGCATGCCAACGAGGATCTCAGGAAATTTATCCTTGGAGAATGGGAAGCAGGAAAATGGTAAGAGCCACTTAACACCATGAGATGTAGATGCCTGGGTAGCTCAGTGGGTTCAGCCTCTGCCTTCAGCTCAGGTCCTGATCTCAGGGTCCTGGGATCAAGGCCCACGCTGGGCTCTCTGCTCAGCAGGGAGCCTGCTTCCTCCACGCTCTCTGCCTGCCTCTCTGCCTACTTGTGATCTCTCTCCCTCTCTGTCAAATAAATAAATAAAATCTTAAAACAAAAACCACGAGACGTTAAGGAAAATTCTCCTTGCTCAATTTCTGTTTAGAGAGAACATGATTCTGTTTAGACACTTAGGTATACATGTTACTAGAAAATAATCACTATATTTTTTATTCCCCAATAAGGGCTGAATCCATTTGTGAAAAAGGACTTTGCGACAGAAGCATTCCATGTTTGTCAACACACTGTCAGGTGCTGGACGAGAAATGTCCCCCCAGTGGACCATCTCCTCTGAAAGAAAGCTTCACTGAGGATTGAACATTAAAATGGTGATACATTTGAATTCCAAGAATGAATACTGAACACCAAGGACACCATGAGAGGCTCCAGGAATATGAATGGGGATAAGACGTCGCTGTACCTTTCAGAAGTTACCAGCCCACTGGGAGATGCAGCGTTCTCTGAAATATAACATGAGCTCAGAGTTCAGAGAGCAAAAATTCAGCAAGACTAAGGAGGAGGGCAAAGACAGCTGGGAAGGCTCTCTGGGTGGTGAAGCAGCTGATCTAGTCTAGAAGAGGAGTCAACGTTGGCTAGGTGAAAAAGACGTAAAGAGTTTCTGGGCAAAGGAAGCAGCGTGATCAAAGAAAATTCTTCAGTTTGGTGTTTCCTAATGAGAAATGTCAGATGAGAGCAGGGCCTTGTCATCAGACCACAAGAGAATCATAAAGAAAAATAATTCCAGAGACATGCATTGAAGACTGCTTGTATTTATGGTGCAAATCTATTTTTTAGGTGTTAATGTATAAAGCCCTAGAAAAAAAGCAGTTGTTGCCATGAGGAGAAAACACATTCCTTTGGTATTTCTAGTTTAAAGAAATTCGTCTTTTCTTCTAGTCTTTCATACCCATGTCCCTCTTCCTGCTTGATCTTTTTTCATTCTCCACCTCCCCCTCCTATTCTTGTGCAGCTTAAAATAGCTATCATTGATCTCCCTTCACACATTTTGTCATTCTGCTAATCCTAAGGAGTTAAAACCATATAGATGCACACATTTACACACACACACACCTACCATCACATGCTGACTCCGTATGTTGAAGTGCCTGATTGTTTTATTATTTTAAAAACTGTTCATTTGCACATAGACACTTTGTACACTGATGAAAATCGAAGCCTTTCCCAACTTGTTAAATATGATTTACTACTACACCACTCAACATGTGTGAAATGGGATTCTTCTGTTTATTTTTTTTAAAGAAATCCCAACAAATATAGATGTTTAAATATAGCACTTTTGGCTTGTGTCTGTAAAGGGTGTGAAACTGAGTAAAGATCTGATAGAAAAATATCCAGAAATGGTGCCTCCCATAATTTTCATGACCATGTATAATAAAGCTCCTTGCCTGATAGCATTTTTACATGACATTAAATTCCAAGATCTCCCAGAGTTACTTCTGACCTGAACTGAATGTCAAATTAGAGGCCAGAGACCCAATATATATTATTCACATGGATTATTTCCCCCTCTGGATTTCTTTTAATATTCCACTCAAATAGAACTCCTTTCTCCTCCTCTTTTAGGGCACATTTACTTCCAGCAGAATCTGTGTTAGAGTTCAGCTTTGACCTCTGAGCTCCAAGGAAGTGCTTTAACTTATACAATCAGGTGTCACGATACTTCTGACTCCTTGTTCAAGAACAGTAAGGATGACAACATCAAAAGTGACTCATCTCATCAAAATGCGGCAGACCCATCCTCCTGAGCCTGAGGGAAGATTATGAGTAAAACTCAAAAGAAGCAAAGACAACTCCAAGCCAACCTGTCGATAGAACCTGGAGAGGTAGTAGAAAGAAAATCAAAATCCTTTGCCTTATGCTGTGTTTCTTTAGAACCATGGCTCTAGGAAGATAACTCTGAGAATAATCTTGGAATGTGAATCCCCAAGGCTCACAACCATGTATTTTCTGAATCTGGTCTTGAGTATCCTTTGACATTGTCCTGAGAGGTAGGACTCCATATTTGTCTGTGGCCTATCATATTAACCACATCCTAAGGTTATGGAAGCCAGTGCTAACTTTGAACGTGAGTTTATTGTTACTCAAAACCAAATACTCTGGATACCTGGGTGGCTCAGATGGTTGGGTGTCTTCCCTGCTCAGGTCCTGAACCTGGAGTCCTGGGATCAAGCCCTGTGTCAGGCTCCCTGTTCAGTGGAAAGCCTGCTTCTCCCACTCCCTCTGCGGTTTCCCCTGCTTGTGCTCTCACTCTGTCAAATAAGTAAATAAAAATGTTAAAAAAAAATTCTCAGGAGGTTCTTACAAATGTCAGAGGCTGAAGAGAGGGTAAAGTGTTTCTTTTGGGTAAAGTGTCTCATGTGAACACCAACCATTGTGGGTCTTAGTGAGAGTGGCTCTCTTTCCCCAGTTAATGCCTAAAACCCTCCAGATCCAGATTCTTGGCCAACAAAATAAACAGACTGAAGAGGATCTCTAAGACCCTCTTCAGAGCCAACAAGCAGCTATGTTACGAGGAAGCTGTTCTCACTTTGCCCCATTCACAATCAAAGGGAAAATGGATCTCAGAAATGCTAGAGAGGACTCTGCCTTAACCTAACACTAAATTCTCTATGTAGTAGTTGGTACTCTGCTGAGACCCTTGATTAGGGAGCTCCCTTTTGACACCCTCCTTGAAGTTATCTCTCCACACTATCATATCATAAACATGTACGAATACCCCAGTGACCCTCCTTCTTCTCTACGCAAAAGTCAACAAATGAGTGGTGTTTGTAAGTTCATCAAAAAAATTTTTTTTCCAATAAAAGGCAGAGAGATCATACAGAAATTCTGGGGACCAGATCTTTATTTTCACAGGCCATCACTGACACCGGCAATAACTTCACTTCCTTAGTCCAGGAAGGTCACTCTTTTTAGCTCACAGGGCCAGTCCAGGTGCCTGTGACCCTTGAGGCTGGCCATCCAAAGTCACAAAGGTCCCAGGAGGCAGGCAGAAGTCTTGTCCTAATGATGCTGGATGAACCACAGCCCACAGCCACAGCGAGGCAGGCAGCACACGGACATGTGTGAGGCGACAGTGGCTATTTTCCTAATTCCTAATTATGACTGTTTAGGGGTCTCTCAAGGAATATAACTAAGTTGAACATGCCAAGTGATAAAGACAAAAATATTAATCCATCTTCTGTCCTCCCCTACCGCCCACCAATAAGGCCTCTCTCTTCCTGCATTATCTGTAAGATCCTCTACACTTGCCCCACTTTTTCACAAGTGGTACTATCAAAGGGAATTTACTCTTCAGAAGACAAGGCAGTTGGCTCCGAACCCCCACAGCTGCTGCAGGCAGCCCAGGATTTCAGTTAAAGGGCTCTTGATTGCAAACCTCATAAAGAAATGAGTGTCCTGGCTCTTCAACGCCACAGAAGCAAGCCAGGCGGAAGGGAGAGCAACAGGAGGCAATGGAGAAAACTTTCGGGCACCCTGATGAAAGGCAAAGTATATGAAGAAATTTCAGGCCGGGGCAGGGAGCAGGCTGCTTTCTAAAAATTTGCTTTGGATATTCTTCTTTAATGGTTCTATATTGTTGTTTTAATTCTACTGTCCACTACCTCTCAAAAAAAAAAATCCCCCCAAAACCGTAACGTAAACAAATGGTTGAGTTTGGGACTGGACGACCCCAGGGTGCCAACTTGCTGCCATGTCATCCCATGTGGAATGTAGACTGGGTTTGTGGGTTCCCGATGCCCCCTTGACCCTAACGCCCAGACTGAAGGGTCACAGAGGATGTGAAGCTAAGATCCTTCCCCTGCTCAAGTTGTTCTAAATGAATTTCTCTGATGCCATACCAAAATGGGTTTAAGAGATGAGACTTGCCCCTAGTTATCCTCAATCCAGTACTCTAAGGCTACTGGGCTGGTTTGGGGGCACCTGGGTAGCTCAATCGGTTGAACATCCAAGTCTTAACTTCGCCTCAGGTCATGATCTCAGGGTTGTGAGATTGAGCCCCCCACCCCCATCAGGCTCTGTGCTGGGTATAAAACCTGAAGATTCTGTCTCCTCCTCTCCCTTTGCCCTAACCACACACTTGCTCGCATACTCTCTCTCTAAAAAAAAAATAATAATAAATTTTAAAAAAAGATATCAGGCTGTTTTAGAATGCCAAACACTACTCCTAGCCTTCAGCAGGGGCTCAGGGTCATAAGGAATCAGAATAGAGTTTTGACTGTGTGGGTGTAAACCCCCTAGAAATGGGACCGTTACTCCCAGAGCAGAAAGTGATGTCCCTAAAACATCTCAGAGTCATCTGGAGATTCTATGGTTGCTCCTCAACCCAATTCTCTTTCCACTACAGCTGCTCTGATCCAGAGGGATAGATCAACTCAGTTCACTTTCTTCTCTGTGTCACTCCTGCTCATTCAAGACATCAGTCCCTGGGGACCATCATAAGAATGAAGGAAGCCAGGCTACCTGGTCAGAAGTCCAAGAAGAGAGAAGAGTTGATGAAACAGTGCATTGGGCTCTAAAATCTAAGGCATGGGTCACCTGGGAGAAGGAAGTTTATTTGCTTTCGGAGGTATATTTCCTTGGAATTAAAAAAAAAAATAGCTGATATGAAAAGCAAACCAAACTTTCTTCCAGGGATAAGTCTCTACATCCTATATTTATTCAAAAAGAAAATTTCTTTCTGGGGCACCTGAGTGGCTCAGTTAAGTGTCTACCTTCAGCTCAGGTCATGATCTCGGGCTCCTAGGACAAGCCCCTCATTTGTCTCTATGCTCAGCAGGGAGTCTGCTTCTCCCTCTCCCTGCCATTCTGCCTACTTTGCTCTCTGTCAAATGAATTAATAAAATCTTAAAAACAAAGAAGGAGGAGGAAGAGGAAGAGGAGAAGGAGAAAGGAAGGGAGAAAGGAAGAAGAAAAGGAGAGAAAAGAAAGAGAAAAAAATTGCTTTCTGAAGGTGACAGCATCAGAAGTGACTTGTTAAAGAATTAGCCCCTGAGAGCTTTGAAAGGAGGATGACACAAGACCTTGAGACTCCTCATGAGCTGCAGGTCAGCAGCACATCTCAAATGACTTCATCGTGATTCATCCAGAACAGCAATCTGTTCTGTGTGTCCATCTGAGAATGCCATCTCAAGGTAGCCAGAGGTAGCCCCAAAGTAACTAAGCATTTGCCCAACCTTTCTGTATGACCTAATTTTCTGAGGCAGGATCTTAAGCTTCAAGGAGAAATTCAAGGAGGGGAGAATTTAACTGAGCATGTTAGGAACCCAGATGTGAAGGAGAACAAACAGAATACACCCTTTTACCACCTGTATCTATACCAACTGGGATAATGGATCGAGATAGAAGAAGAGGGATGCCAAAAGGAGTCTACTTTCAAAACATCAACATTCTTCAGGCTACAGAAAGACAAACCTCCATGAAGGATTACCCTCTTTCATTAGCCATAATGGAAAAGAGATGGTCATCAAGAAGCTCCGTATTTCACTCCAGAGTTGCCGTATGGCCAAAAAGAATGGTTCTGGGCAATGTTAGAGAACTTCAGGAAAAGAGGTCGTCTCAGATTTCTCTTAACCTAGAAAGATTGCTGGCCTCTTTTATACTCATTGACATTACTGTAACAGTGTGTTTGAAAACTTTCCAGAAGAATGCAGATATTCCATTAAAATAAAGTTTGGGTTAAAACCCACATGTGGATTCTCTGTTAGAGATTACCACTATGTAGCTCCTAGACCCCCAGAGGCAAATGTCAGAGACCAGACAAAGCTGATGAAACCTAACTAGGGCAGTATAGTAGACACAGAGAATCCACTTAAGAAGATGTTTGAAAAGCGCAATTGCAAGACCTGGTGACCAATTAGAGGGGAAAGGTTGAAGGAGCAGGTGGGACGAGCAAGAGAAAGAGATACGGGTAATGACCAAGGGATAGAGTACTTGGAAATCTATTCTCTCCATTCATTTCTACCCTACTCTTCTAATGAGAAATAGAAGAGTAACCTTTGTGGGGCAAAGGGTGAATTCAGATTTAGATGTGTTATTTGAGGTGCTTCTGAGACAAGTAGGTGGAGATGCCTAAGAGGAACCTGGAAACACAGGTCCAGACCCCTGAGGAGTGATCCAGGCTGGCACTTAGAACTTGAGACTCACTAACATTATAGTGATGGTTGAGACTATCCAGAAAAAAGAGGTTAGGAGAAGATAAAAGAAGGGCAAAGACATAACTTTTAGGAATATGAGCACTTCATAAGCAACCAAAGGAAGTGCATCTCCAAAGGTGAAAGAAGGAAGAGGGCACCCACACATCACAGATGTCAAAGGCAAAGAAAGTAATCCACCTATAAGTGGATGTGGGACAGGGAAAGGGAGTCTCAAAAGGACAAGTAGCACTCATTACTGACTTTATTACAGTATGTGTGACCGCAGAGATTGTTGTGAGTGAAATATAAGTTGGGGCATTTTTAGCACCAGCTGGTAAGAGCCACCTGCTGTCCCATAAATCCCAGTCATGACCCCACTATTTGTGTTGCTGTGTAACAACCAGATTGGGAGTGAGAAAACTGCGCAAGAGAAACTGGCTCAAATACTGGTGGTTCTACTGTTGGGCGCCTAAGACTAGTATCAGTATAGGAAAAAAACCGGGTGATGAATGAATTTGTTTTCATCTCCCCTGTATATCTCTCCTTCTTATGCGACCCTCCCTCTTCTGTCCCGAAAGGACATGACTGAATCTGACTTCCCAGCCATCTGTGAGCTGGGAAAGAATGGAATGACCTGCAGTGTAAGAAAGTGCTTCCAGAAACTTCTAAGTTCCCTCATGCCAACCCCAGCCTGGCCCAGCCTGTAGCCACAGGTGGCAGCAGTCTGTCTTCCCACCACCACCTAACACGCCTCTGCCCTCTGGGGGCCTCATTCCCTCCTGCTGACTTTTCCTCTCCTTCCTATCCATTTGACATTGTCCTGGCAAATACTTTAGAATGGCCACAGGTATCCCTGGTGTGTTAGCTCACAAGGGTTTCCCCAGGGCTAAAAACTTTTGCATAAAGTGAATACTGAGTGTTGATCTGTTGAAAAACTGACCTCAGAAAAAGGAGACAGAAAGTCAGCAGGATTGGGTAACTGAGATGGAGGCTGGCTGTGTTAGGGTAGGGCTGGGGGCCAGAGAGGGGGCCGGAGAGAGACTAAAGAGGAATTCAGAATAAAATGGTGATTCTAAAGCTTAGGAGGGAAGAAGTTTGTGGGCAAGGGGCATGGGCTTCAGTGTTATGGAATCACCTATAAAATGTTTACTTTTAGGTAAACTAGAAGACACTAGAGTGTTATATGTTGACTACATGCTGGGAAGAGTAGGGAGTGAGAAAGAAGATGAAATTTCCATTGTGAACTAGGAAAGGTAATTCAAACTCTTCATTTTCAAACAAAGAAATGCAACAGACCATGGAGAAGGACCATTTAAACCCTCAATAGCATCACCACCATAAGGTACATTCCAAATGTCCATGGATAGAAAAACACTGTGTTTTCAAAGGATCGTTATTTAGTGATAGAAAATGTCTTACTTGCCCCCATTTCCTTTCATGACTTAAATTATCGGAAGAGGAAGTAGAAGGAAGGGAGTTTGTGGGGTAAACTGGCCATTCCTGCCCAATGGATAGGGGAGCTGCCATACCGAATTCAGCTTTGTCCATGCCTCATCAACTTTTGGAATACGTCCTGGCATTCAAGGTCATGCTGCATATCTACTCATCCCGCTACATTCATTAGCCTCTCCATATCTGAATTCTCTTGTTTAAGTGCCTGTGACAAAGGGCAAAAGCCACAGTAAGGGGACACTGCTGAGAACTCTCTGCCTGAGCCCAATATCAACAGGGTGTATGAAATCTCCAGCAATCCATCACTCTTTCTGTAAGTAGGGTCCAGGATTCTAGCCTTCTTGGGATAATACCCACCTGGCCACACCTTCGATTCTACTTGAAAACTCATCTGAAGTCAGAACCACGATAATATATTCTGCAAAGGACTTGAGTTTCCAGGGATGGCAAGTACCCCAGACTGCCTTGCTCCTCTACAAACCTTAGCCAATTACTAAGACGTTGGCTCCTTCTCCTACAACTGCATATAAGCCTCTCTTCAAAGCCAAATGTTAAAAAGCCTCATCCATATTAACCAGCTCCCCTTGGGAAGTGTTAATTGGAAAACCACATAACGGTATCTGTTTGCTAGAGACAACATCTAAGTGAGGTGGAAGTGACACAGCAAATGTGTGACTGTGACAGCAGATTCCAGGTGCTTGAGCTGCCCCGGAACACAGACACCTGACCTCAGAAGCAGCAGGCACACCCCAGCTCAGCAGCTGGGTATTGTAGGACCCCAGGCAAAACACCACCTTTCTGGGGTACAGATCTGATTCCCCAGAAATAGAAGGGAGGAGGCACCTTCTGCAGCATCCCAAGTCAGGAGGTGTGGTACCCTGAGCCCCCTTCATGCTCTGTCCCCCCCCCACCCCCGTACTCTGTGAACCCTCACTCTTGTCTCAGCTGTAATAGAAGTGGAACTGGGGGGGCGGGGGAGGGGACGCTGTGCAGTCGGCTCCACTCTGGCCACTAGAGGGCAACAGAGTCACATGTACTCCATGGGCTCTGGTTCCATCACCTGAAAGGGGAGTGAACTGTACACATACTGCCATGTTTCTAAAATTGAAGGCTATGGTAATTATCCATGAAAATGAGGAATTCAGGATCTGCTACTTTGTAAGGTTGTCCAGGCTCTGCTTTATCTTGTCAACTTGTCTATTCACGTTGGCCCACAGCTGTGAGCCAGTGACCTTTCGAGTCTGCATCTTAAAGAGAGAGTCTTAAAGTCCTTCGGCTTCTAGTTGCACGCATGCCAGCATTAGTAAGCCACCAGGTCTTTCCAGACGGCAACAGCTGGCCAAGGTACAATCTTCTTGACTCAGGGACACTGTTTGCATCCCCTGAATCATGGCCATTCCTTGCAACCCCTTACATTAGGGACACCCTTAAATATCCCTGGACCAGGGCCACCCCCCCCATATGCCCTTGACCATAAGAACCCCCTCATGTCTCCCTTGACCACAGCTGTTCTTTACCTCTCCCTGAACCATGGTCATCTCTTATATTCCCTTGAAGGGACCCAGACTGAGGAGAAAATACTGAGTTGGGTTGGGGGATAGTGGTGGTAAAAGAGAGGACACACACAAAAAAAGAAAAGCTATCTTCAATCCATGATCTTGCAGTTAGAAAGTTCCTTGGAAATATCAAGTCCAATTCTCCCACTTCAGAGGCAAAGGGGCGAAGGCTTCAAGAGTTTTCAGACTATTTAATGGCGGAGCCGGGTCTAGCCCTGAGATGTTAGGTCCCTGGGATCTTCTTTCCTCTACCCCATGGGACTCTTTGTGAGCTGGAAGACAGGGATGTAGGTAGAAAGCAGTGGGGGGCCAGGGCAGTGGGTGAGAAGGGTTTTACTGTGTCCTGGAAAGCATTCCAATGCCCAGAAAGAAATAGCAAAGGGCTTTTGGGTCAAGAGAAAGGTCTAATAATAAACCAGTGACATCCCAGGGAAGTTTCGTGGTCATACTGAACACAGACATGGAGGCAAAGCAAGGCTGCCTTTATTTAGAGCCTACACTCAAACCGTGGAGTTAGGGAAAGGAGTTCTTCAGTTTTTGTGATCACATGATAGTACTTTAGGATAAATTTAAGACACTATTTACTTCTCTGTCCTTGGAAGAATAGACTCTTTAATTATAGAAAGGAAAGACTTGTTTCTTCTGAAAGAAATTTCAGACACCAGTGAAGTTTGGAGGGACATTTTAATAAGGGGGCATTTCTGAAGTCAGATTATTCAGCAACCTTTTCCTCAAGCCTTCCTATAAGGCTGATTCTGCATCCAAGATCCTGCTCTTGCCTTCAGTATGCTGATCCAGCAGGCAAGACTTCCTCACTGCCCCCCCCCCCAAACCAGCAACAAGCAGGGTTGTATCTCAGATGAGGGTCAAGCTGTGGTCCTCAGGATCCTCTATACCGTTCAGGGTGGAAAAAAATAGTAAGAGGGTATTCCTAAATATTCTGCCTATGGAGCTGGAATCCTGGGACCTCCCCAGCCTCCTCGGTGCTGCCCAAGGTCAGACAACAGCAAAAACCTTTGCAGGTCCCTTCTTGCTATTTGATCTTCTGTAGCCACAGCTTGAGTTACTTCCTCTACATTTCTGTTAATTAATTATTCTGTTTAGACTGTACCCTCAGAGCCCTGACAGGGGTGGGAGAAGGGTAATGAAGTTATTATATTGATTCTAAGGGTAATGATGATGCCAAGAAGTGAACAAAGGATGTTTGAGTAACTGAGTAAGAAGCCACACGTCTCCCCACCTCACTTTAATAATCCCAACGTGCATCCCTGGCTGTTTGCTTATGTGACCTTGAGCTCCCTTACAGATCTCTCCAGGGCTCTTTAAGACTATGTAGTACAAAACTCTCACAGTTCCGCAAAGTGGTGTTATCAGGGGCAAAATAATGACGGTTTAGTTTGATTAGTGGTGTAGATTAGTAGTAATGCATTTATGTAGTACTTTTATGAAAACGCTTTCATATCTATTACCTTATGGAATTCTGACCAGGAACCTGGGAGATGGCTGGAGGCAGTCTGGTCACCTCCACTCTACAGACGGGGAGCCACAGCATGGAGTTGGCCAACACATCCCTCAGCCACGGGGCTGATGCAGTCTCGTACCAAGGCCTGCTTGCCCTAAGACCAAGCACTTCATCTCCCTTCACTAACATCAGCTAAAATGGCAGAGAGAGCTGGGGAAGCGCACCATCCCAATGGAATATCAAATTTCCATTTCCATTTCCATTCTGGATCTGAAGGCACAGTGCAGCAGGAAACCCCAGGGCAGAGACAGAAGAGAGAAGGAAGCAGAGGATGGCCTGCACTGAACACTTTAACCCAGGCTGCTCAATCTCGCACACTGACATCTGGGGCCAGAGACTCACTTGCCGTCCTCTGCCCTGTACATGGCTAGCAGCATCCCAGGTCACTACCCCCAGATGTCAACAGCACTCCTACACACCTCCCAGAGTGACAAGCAGAAGGATCCCCAGATATTACCAACTACCCAAGGGGGGCAAAACTGCCCTTAGATAAACTTATGTTCTTATGACACATAGCCTATACCTCAACCTCTCTCTCCTTCCCTCCCCACCTCTACCCCTGCTGCAGGAGGCATTTCCTGAGCTATTCATCCTCAACCAAAATTGCCAAAAGTCCACATCTCTAATGAGTTTGAAGCTCATTTCCATCTCTTAGACAAGTCATCTTGGAGGATTAGCTTATCTGCTGGGGCCTCAGTTTCCTCACTTGTCAAATAATTATACTGCCTACCTTCTGTGATCCTTATGAGGATTAAATGAGATGATGTAGAGAGCCTGAGCACAGGGTCCGGATCACAATAAGCATCCAGTAACATAGAGCCAGTATTACTCTGGAAGAAGGAAAAGGCTCTGGGGTAACGGTAGATGAGAGAGGATGATTCCCCTTCAGGGTGAGACTGCTCCAGCCACCCGTTCAATCCACCTGCTGGTGAGGTGCTACCACTCAGTCCCCAGCAGAACAACTATGCTCCTGGGGGCGAGGAGTAGCCTCACTCTGAATACGCGGGACTGTAGCAGACCCCAACAAGTTTTGCTTCTCCCTGGGTGAGTGTTTATCCTCAGATATTCAATTCTGTAACCTTCCCTAAAGTCAAACATTCCAATGACTTCCTGCTGCCTACAAGGCCCTAGAAGATCTGCGTACAAGGCCCTAAAAGTTCCTTCTACTACCTGTTCTGACATACCACTTTCCCTGTTGGCTCCTCTTTCCCTTCCTGGAACCTCTAAGTCTGTCCTGACTCAGGACCTTCCCTTCCAGTTCCTTCAGCTTAGAACAAGTGTCCTCTAAAACATCTCATGGCTGCTTACTTGGCCTGAGAGAGGTCTTGGCTTTAATGTAACCTCTCTATAAAGGTCTCGCCCAACCTCCAAATCCAAACAGCCTCAACCTCTTCTCTCCTTCTATCTCAGTTCCCTCCCTCCCTTTCATCTTAGCCCTCTTGTTTTCTCTGTCTCCCTTTTTAATGTTACCATCATGAAACCAAGGGCTTTGTTTTCTTCACCATAGCAGCCCAAATGCTTAAAGCAGCATCAGGCCTGTAGTGAAGACTCCAGGGACGCCTGGGTGGCTCAGTTGGTTAAGCCACTGCCTTCGGCTCAGGTCATGATCCTGGAGACCCGGAATCGAGTCCCACATCGGGCTGCCTGCTCGGCGGGAGGCCTGCTTCTCCCTCTCTCACTCCCCCTGTTTGTGTTCCCTCTCTGGCTGTGTTTCTCTCTGTCAAATAAATAAAATCTTTAAAAAAAAAAAAAAAAAAGAAGACTCCAGTATGCTGGTGGAATAAATGATGAAATGACCTCCTCAAGGGCAGTCCCATGTCCTTATCACTCCATGGCCTCTGACATCAGTTGACAGCAGATACTTAGTTATTTCTTGAGCACCAACCATGATCCCTGGAAGTTGCTAAGCTGTAGAAGACTCTCCCAAAAGGGGCCAGCTCTTGTCCTTGAAGAGGTTCTTTTCTTTTCCTTCCTTCCAATTTTTTCTGAGAAATAACTGGCATGCATCACTGTATACATTTCAGATGTACAGTTTACATATATTGTGAAATGATTACAATAGGTTCAGCTACCATCTGTCTTCTCATATAGTTACCAAAAGAGATGGAAGAAGGATCAAAGACAAAGTATTTCTCCTTGTGGTGACAACGTCCCTATCTGTCACTCAGCAGGGGTAGCTGTCCTCATCAGGCCGGACATCACATCCCTGGTAGTTATTTTTCTTATGGCTGGAAGTCTGAACCTTTTGACCAGCTTCCTCCAATTCCCTCTCTCCCCACCTCAAGTCTGATCTCTTTTTCCGGGACTTTGGTTGGTTTTGTTTTTAGGTTCCACATATAAATGAGATCATACAGTATGAGATCATACAGATCACACGTACTTTCTCTATTTCACTCAAATGCCTTCAAGGTCCAACCATGCTGTTGCAAATGGTGAGATTTCCTTATTTTTTAATTTATATACATATATGAACACATACATCTATATAATGTGGTATTATTTACATATCATCACAACTTCTTTATCCATTCACCACTGATGGACACTTAAGTTGTTTACATGTTCTGGCTACTGTAAACAATGCTGCTACCAACATGGGGGAACATACAGCTTTTCACGTTAGTGTTTTCATTCCCTTGGGATATGTTCCCAGAAGTAGAATTGCTGGGTCATGTGGTAGTTCTATTTTTAATTTTGTGAGGACCCTCCATGCCTCTTTCCATGGTGGCTGCACCAATCTGCAATCCCACTATCAGCACACAAGGGTTTCCTCTGCTCTGTGTCTATGCCAGCACCTGTTATCTCTTGGGGTTTTTTTTATGATGGACATTCTAAGAGATGTGAAGTGATATCTCACTGTGGTTTTCATTTGCATTTCCCTAATGAAGACTGATGTTGAGCATTCTTTCATGTACCTGTTGGCCTTTATACAAAAGGTCTTTATCTTCCCTCAAGAAATGTCTGTTCAGGCCCTTTGCCCATTTTTTAATTGGGATTCCGGGATTCTTTGGCTTTGGGGGAGATTGCTACTGAGATGTAAGAATTCTTTCTATTTTTTGGATACTAACCCCCTATTACATATATAATTTGCAAATTTCTTATCCCATTCCATAGGTTGTCTTTTCACTTTTTGATGGTTTCTTTTGCTGTGCAAAGCTTTTTAGTTTGACATAGTCTCACTTGTCCATTTTTAATTTGCTGCTTATGCTTTAGGTGCCATGAACCCAAATTTTCATTGCAAAGACCCACGTCAAGGACCTTCATTCTTATACTTCTTCCAGGAGCTTCACAGTTTTAGGTCTTACACTTAAATATTTAATCCATTTTGGGTTAATTTTTTGTGAGAGGTGTATGGTATTGGTCCAGTTTTATCCTTTGACATGTGAATATCCAATTATGCCAGCTTAATTTATTGAAGAGACCATCTTTTTACCACTGAGTATTCTTGGCTCCCTTGTCAAATATTAGTTGACTGCATATGCTTATGTTTATTTCTGGGCTCTCAATTCTATTTTATTGGGCAATTTTCCTGTTTTTATGTCAGTACCATACTGTTTTGATAACTATAGCTTTATAGTATAGCTTGAAATCAAAAAAAGTATGATACCTCCTGCTTTATTCTTCTTTCACAAAATTTCTTTAGCTAGTTGGAATCATTTATAGTTCTATGTAAATGTTACGAGTGTTTTTTTCTACTTCTATAAAAAATGCCATTGGAATCCTGATAGGGATTATACTGAATCTGTAAGATGGCTTTCAGTAGTATTAACATTTTAACAGTATTAATTCTTCCAATCCATGAATACACGGTATCTTCCATTTATTTGTGTCTTCATTTTTTTATCAATGTCTTGTAGTTTTCAGCTTAGAGATCTTTCACCTTGTTAAATTTATTCCTAAGTATTTTATAGTTTCTGATGCTATTGTAAATGGGATCAATTTATTTCTTTTTTCAGAAATTTCACTGTTAGTGCACATTAATGGGCCACTGATTTTTGTTACTTTTATATCCCATAAATTTACTGAATTTATTGATTAGATCTAAGTTTCTTTGGTTGAGGCTTTAGGGTTTTCTGTATATAAAATCATGTCATCTGCAAATAGACAATTTTACCACTTCCTTTCCATTGCAGATACTATTTCTTTTTCTTGCATAATTGCTCTAGCTAGGACTTCTAGTACTATGTTGAATAGGAGTAGTGAGAGTCGGGCCCCTTTGTTTCTGGTGAAACAAGTGAAAGTGAAAGTGAAAAATTTCTGTCCTTTTATCATTGAGTATGACATTATCTGTGGGCTTGTCATGTATGGCCTTTATTATGTTGAGATATAATTTGTTCCTTCCATCCCTAATTTGTTGAGTTTTTATCATGGAAGAATGAATTTTGTTGAATATCTTTTCTGCACCTATTGAAATAACCATATTGTTCTTTTCTTTCATTCAACTAATGTGATCTATCACATTGACTGATTTGCATATGTTGAATCACACTCGCATCCTATGGATAAATCCTGCCTGATCATGGAGAAAGATCTCTTCAATGTGCTAAAACTAAATTTGGTCTTCTAGTATTTTATTGAGACTTTTTGCATCTACATTCATTAGGGATATCACCATGTAGTTTTCATTTCTAGTAATGTCCTTTCCTGGTTTTGGTATCAGGATAATGCTAGCCTCATACAATAAAGTTTGGGAGTGTTCTCTCCTCTTTGACATTTTAGAAGAATCCAAGGAGGACTTGTATTAATTCTTCTTTAAATGTTTAGTAAAACTCACCAGTGAAGCCATCTGGTCCTAGGCTTTTCTTCATGAGATTTTTGGTTACTGGTTCCATCTTTTTATATTTATTACTATGAACTTCCATCTTATAACTGCTTTTGCTGCATCCCATAAGTTTTGGTGTGCTGTGCTTCCATTTTTGTTTGTCTCAAGAAATATTTTTTTAAAGATGTTAATTATTTACTTGAGAGAGAGAGAGTAATCGGGGGATGGTCAGAGGGAGAAAAAGACTCCCCACAGAGAAGGGAGCCCAATGTGGGGCTTGATCCCAGGACATGGTCATGACCTGAGGTGAAGACAGAAACTTAAGCAACTGAGCCACCCAGGTCCCCCAAGAAACATTTTTATTTCCCCTTTAATTTATTCTGTGTTCCACTGGTTGTTCAGCAGTGTTGTTTGATTTCCATGTGTTCATGAATTTTCCAGTTTCTTTGTGTTACTGATTTCTGGTTTCATGTCATTGTGGTCAGAGAAGACATCTGGTATGATTTCAAAATTCCTGAATTTGATAAGGATCTGTTTTGTGACCTAATATACGGTCTATCCTAGAAAATGTTCCATGTGTTCTTGAGAAGAATGTGCATTGTTGCTATTGCTGGATAGAATATTATGCATATGTCTATCAAGTCCAGTCTACAGTGTTGTTCAAATCTGCCATTTCCTTATTGATTATCTGTCCATCATTATGGACAATGACCTGTTCATCATTGAGAGTAGGGCATTAAAGACCCCAATTACTGTATTACTGCTTATTTCTCCCTCTAGATCTGTCAGTTTTTGCGATTTTTAGGTGCTGCGATGCTAGGTGCATAGATATTTATAAGTGTCATATATTTTTGGTGTGTTGACCACTTTGTCATTATATGAAAATCTTTGTCTCTCTTTACCATTTTCAGTTTAAGTTTTATTTTGTCTAAGTATAGCTACCCCTACTTTTTTTTTCTTTTGGTTACCATTTGCTTGAAACATCTTTTTTCACTCCACTCCTTAAGACTAAAGTGAGTCTCTTTTAGGCAGCACTGCATTGGAGCTACTTTTTTTTCCCCATTCAGTTGTTCTATGTCTTTTAATTGCAAAATTTAATCTTCTGTTTACATTTAAAGTGATTATTGCTAGGTAAGCATTTAATACTGCCATTTTGTTAATAGTTTAATGGTTGTTTTGTAGAGCCATTCTTCACTCTTTCTTATCCTGCTGCCTTTTTTGTTTTGATGTCTTCTGGTATCAGCATGCTTTGACTTACCATGTTTCTGTGTGTAATTACTATGAGAGTTTCCCTTGTGGTTACCATGAGGCTTACATAAAATATCTTAAACTTATAACACCCTATTTTCAACTGACAACATAATTTCAATAGAATTCATATACTTTACATTTGTACTTCTCTTCACATTTTAGGTTATTACTGTTACAATTTATATGATTTTTATATTGTATAATAATAAATTTTTGCATTTAGAACTATTTTTGCTACTTTTTAAATTTTAAACTAGAATTATGAGTTATGCCCCACTATTACATTACAGAATTTAACTGTGACTATATACTTCCCATTACTAGTGAGATTTATGCTACCTTTCTGTGTTTTTATAATACTAGTGTTCTTTTATTTCTTTTCAAAGATCTCCCTTTAGCATTTCTTATGAGGCAGGTTGGATGGTAATAAGCTCCTCTGGCTTTTGTTTGTTCAGGTAAGTATCCCTCCTCCATTCCTGAAGAACAGCTTTACCAGGTATAGAATTCTTGGTTGACAGTTACTTTCTTTCAACATTTTGAATAGTTCATCCCATTCTCGCCTGGCCTGAAAAGTTTCTGTTAAGAAATCCACCAGTAGTCTTACAAGGGTTCCCTTGTGTATAACTTCTCTCTTCTCTCTTAACAACTCTTAAAATTCTTTCTGTCCTTTACTTTTAGTAATTATAATGTGTTGGTATGGCCCTACTTGGGTTCAACCTAGTAGAGTGTTGTGGGCCTCACAGATCTTGTTGTCCATTTCTCCCCTCAGGTTTACGAAGTTTTCGGCCATTATTGCTTTAAATATACTTTCTGTCCCTTTCTCTTTTTCTTCTGGAATTTCCATAATGCAAATAGTTACTTTTCATTATGTCCCATAACCCCATAAGCTTTCTTCACTCTTTTTTATTTTTTTTTCTTTTTCTCTTCTGATTGGGTAATTTCCAATGTCCTATCCTTCAGGTTGCTGATTATTTCTGCATGGTCAAGTCTACTTTTGAAACTGTCTACTGAATTATTCAATGCAGTTATAGTATTTTTCAACTCTTAAGATTTGTTTGTTTGTTAAGATTTAGAGAGAGAGACAGAGAATGAGCAGGGGAAGGGGCAGAAGGAGAGGGAGAGAGAATCTCAAATAGCCTCCCTACTGAGCAAAGAGGCTGCTCAGGGGCTCGAACCCAGCAAACTGAGATCATGACCTGAGTCAAAATCCAGAGGAGGCCACCTAACCAACTGAGCCACCCAGGCATTCCTGGTTTTAGTTTTGATGGCTGTTATTTCCTTGTCAATCTCCTTTTTTTGATTTCCGCTGTTACCTGCCTAATTTAGTGCTCTGTGTTTTCTTAGAGTTCTCTCAACTTCCATAAAAAGATTACTTTGAATTCTTTGAGAGTTCACAGACCTCTATTTCTGCAGGGTCAGTTATTGGGGACTTATTAGTTTCCTTTGAAACTATCACCTCATATTTCCCTGATTTTCCATAATCCTTGATTTCTTACATTGGTATCTATGAACTTAATGGAGCTCCTCTTCCAGGCTTTGTAGGTTTGTTTTGGTAGAGAGAGTTCCTCATCAGTCAGCTAAGTTTGGGTTTCCAGGTGTCTGCTGGTAATGCCTTTAGGCAGGTGGGGCTGCTCCTAATTTTGGGCAAGGCAACTGTTCAAGCTCTGAGGACAGCGACGGGGTTGGAGGAGGGAGGTTACTGGTTTAAAACAGGTAAGACTGCTGGCTTGGTTCCCTACCCAGTGAGGTGGTAGGATGGGGTCCCCGACCTGCATACATTCTCTTTCTCTGGTCAAGCTCACTAGATAGTCAGGACTGACTACTCTTCTACACAGTAGATGGGGCTAATAAATCAGCTTCCCTGCTCTGGAAGGGCAGTGGGCCCAGGGCCTGTCCAGCTCATCTGGAGAGATGAATCAAGCCTGAATGTGCAATGAATTCCCTGATCACATGATGCCACTGGTTTTGCTCTACAGATGGGGGATGCCATGGGCTATGCTCTCTGTTCAAGTTCCAGTGTACTTAGGGTTGCTGAATGGACTTTGCCGCTTCCTGGGTGCTCTGGTTAAGCTACCTTGATAGAAAGGCTGAAGGCTGTATTCAGTAAGGAACAAAGCTATGTATTAGATTCCCTACCTGGGTGCAGCAGGAAAAGCAGTTCTAAAACTGGTAAAGCTCTTTGTCTTAACTCAAGCCAACCTGCACTCCCACATTCCCTGACTGACCAGGGACACTGTCTTTCCTCTCCAAACTACTAGCTCTGTCTGCCCTTCTCTCAGCTTGAATGCCACTGAGCCATACAGCTTCCAGGAAACATTGCCAGCCTTTCTGGTGAAATGGGGCTAGAAGACACTCTCCACGGTAGATGAGGCTATGTCACACAGCCCCCCTTCCTGGGCAGGAGGGAGAGAGGCTACTCCAATCTACTTTCAATTTCCCAGTCTCTCTGGTTTGGAGGAGCCAGGAGCTATCCTCAGCCGTGGCTATTAATTAATCCCACTACCTCTGCATATCAAGGGAAGCTTCTAGATCCAGTAGCAGTTTAGTTCTAAAGGCCATCAGCCCTGCCTTGTTACCTCTCTGCTTGAGTATCACTGGGCTGCAAAGCTTCCAGGAGTTGTCCCTAGCCGTTCTGGTCAGATGGGGTTTGAAGGCACTCTCTACAATGTGTGGGGCTGTGACAGAGTACCATGCCCGGGCATGGGCAAACCAGGCTCTACAGCAAAACTCCTTATTTAAGGAATCAAGTCAGGTGGATCTGCACCCTGAGTTCCCTGCACAGAGTGTGCCCCCCACTCGGTTCTGCAGATTAACAAAGCCAGTGGTTGGATTACCACTTCGGTTACTACAGGTATGGACTCAGTCTGCCAAGATCCTTGTGCCAGTTGTTGTAATCCCTCCCCCAATCTCAGTCAGATTCCCAGTGGTCAAGCCCTGCAGATTTCCCTGAAATCCCCATGGTGTGAGATTGGGGTAGGATCTCCCACAAAGTGACCCACAATGCTGGGGGAGACTGGTTCTCTTTCCCACGGGAGGAACTGGAGGCTCACAGGGGACCTCTCTGCATGGCACTGCACTGTCCTGGGGGAGGGGCAGTATGGCCAACATGTAGCCATTTCTTTTTACCCTTCTAATGCAGTCCATCTCGGCCTCTATGATGCAGCCAGTTGCTTCAGCATTACTGCCATGTTCTAGGATTCTCTCAGTGGATTTCGTTCTTGAATAGATGTTAGTTGTTCTTATAAGGGAGAGTGAAGTAGGGAACAACCTGTATCACCATTTTGCTAGCATCACCCTCCGAGGTGTCTTATTAAAGAGAAGTAGAACCTGCAGTGTCCTCCTGAACCCTCGGTTCTTCGTGGCTAAAAATGCCACTGGCACTAAGAAGTAAGAAACAGTAGTAGGGAGCAATGAGGAGTTTGGGTATAGACTCTGGTCCATTTATGGACCCGGAATTTCACACAGGAAGGAGGACGCTGAGGTGGTCCACCTCACTGAAGGAGTTAAACCAATGGAAAGCATCTCAATCTTCAACAGCCATTCATCATTACCTAAGTAAATGATGGCACAAATAAAGAGGGGGTCACTTCCCACCAAGTTAAGTCCGGACCCTCCTTTCCAAGCTCCTCTGCCCTCCCTCGAAGAGGTCCCTATTTAAAAGCACAGGTTGGAACAGCAGTGGGTTTCGGGGTAGGGAACACTAATGACAATGCAGAGCCCGCCAGCTGGTCTCTGCCACACAGACCAAGCCCTGTGAGCCAGCCCACCACACAAGGTCAGCAGAAGCCCTCACAGACCTTGTCCTTCAGAAGGCTGGCAGGCGACTCAGCGTGCGGAGGAGGCACGCCCTCGATGCCTGTACGGCTGCTTCCACATTTAGACTGCACTGCATTACCTCACTGACAGCCAATCGGCACCTCCCCAGCTCAGCACACAGTCTCCCCTTTGCCACAGACATTGCCTCATGTCGCTCTGCTCTTAAAGCATGCTGCGCCATGTGTGCCCAGGGCCCATGGGGAGGGGAGGAGGGCAGTACAGGGGAGGTGGCAGGAGGAGAGAGGTGGTCCCTGGGGTCACAGGCACCAGCAGTCTCCTCCCTCCAGGCCCTCTTGTACCAGGCACACGACATTAGCATCACAAGAACGCCGTATTCTGCATGCCTGGGTCCTCTCCGTTTGGACGGGGTGAGACAAGAGTGTTGGGCAGAGGTGGTGAGAAACAGTTCAGCAAGCACAGAGGAAGCAAACTCTCTGGTGAGACCGCAGATCTGTGAAACCCCTGTGAGTTCTGCATTGGGAGAAGATGACTATTTTCTCATCTCCCACCTCAAGCCCTGCCTCACGGAACCCACGACCAAACTACAGCCATCGGCACCTCTGCTGACAAAACAGAAGAGCAGAAGAGGAAATCAGAGGGTCCCTGAGAACCAAGACATACCCACGATGTTAAAGTGAAGAACAAGACCCCACAGAGACCTTGAGAAAGCCATTCACAAAGTACGACAGGCCCTGGAGAAGTGTGTGCCCGCAATAGGGAGACCTGACGCACAGCAGGGACAGAGCCCAGAGAGATACTGAGCCCATCACCCTCTAGGGAAGCTCTGCCACCCCCAGACCTCAGTCAGCGCTCTTGCTTCTTAGAAGGTCTCCAAGCTCCTTCTAGTGGGGGGCCTTCAGACACAGGCATTTTTATCTTCACGCACTCTCACTTCAAAGGCTTTTTCCTCCAGATACAAACAGAAGTGTTAATATATCTTTAAACAGAGAAAAGGGAAGAGGGGGGGAGCCGAGGGGGCAGGGCGGGAAACCATTATAAATCTTCATGGGGTGTTCAATACTTTACACAAACACAGCTAGCCAGCAGCAATAATGGCTCCGCAGATGTGCCACGTGTGTGTACTGTTAATAGCTTTTCACACACCGAGGAGCAAAGTGTGGTCAGGGAATGCGGAGGAGAAATACTAATGAGGAGTGAAATCAGATGATTCGAGACAGTCCCCATTCAGTGTCTGTGTGCACAAATA
>PITA01002954.1:6405-23051 GCA_004023965.1 Spilogale gracilis
AGGAGGCCACATAATGATAATTCGAGGACAGAAAGCAGTTCAGAGCTGCAGGAGAGGCATCCTCCCTACATATGAGTGAACACCTTGGGGAGGAGATCCTTTACGGGATACTGAATGTTTGGTAGGATCTGGCCTTTCAGAAGTTAGGGGAAAGGATATCCATTAATGCTTTTCTTGTATGTAAGTAACATAATACAACTCAAGCTGGCTTCAAACTGTGCAGGTGTGTAAGCTCTTAGAATTGGAAGTCAGGCAGGAAAGTGCATTCCGGACTGACTGAATCTAGTGGCTTCACGGTCCCTTGATTTTTATTAACTCTCCCTGACATCATCCACGAGCTGGTCAGGATGGTAGAAACTATTCCCAGAGGCTCCCAGCAAGCTTGCTCAGAATATCATTGACTCATGAAGTCACATGTCCATCCCTGGACCAGTCCCTGCTGTTCTGAACAGTCCCTTGCAAGGGAGGTAGTCTTGCTCCCTGGGTTAACTCAGCTGGGGCTCCCTCCCAGAGCTCAGATCTCCTGCAGAGCCTGCAAGACCACTACCCACTTCTTTGCTCAAATGCTTTGTAAAATGGTTTCAGAAGCGTTGTATCCCATACCTATGCGGAGGTCAACTTCTAAAATGTTTCATCATAAATTTGAATAGTTGCAAAGGATATTTTGAGTGTATTATGAATTTTGGCACTTCACAATTAAACCTCAGGCCACATGCCGGGATCCCTGCCCTGTGATTCCTTGTGTAAGTAATGTAATTCCCCGCCTCTCTGTAACCTCCACCTAGTCACTCCCCACACCTCCCACCCTTCCTCCACCCCATTTACCTCCCTGTCCTGCTTTCCAATCTCTTCTGTGTCCTGGCTGATGTCCTCAAGTCCCTCACTCCCTCATTCTTCCACTACCATGTCCCCAGATTCCCAGCAGCTTTGGGGCTGGAGAGAGTGCCAATGGGTTCCTCCTCCTCATGCTGGCCTGCTTGTCTCCTGGGGAGGTTGTGAGGGTTTCCCAGAGTAAGGTCTGTGAGTCGCTTAGCACCCAGTGCATAGTAAGTGCTCCCCGTTCCTCTCTGCATCAGAATGCGAGCACGCTCTCATGGACTCTCTGCCTCCTTGTCCACATGCTACGTTGAGGCCAGAATGCTCCCTCTGTTCCTTTTCTCTTTCTAGCCATGCTTGCCTCCTGCTCTGCCCCAGTGCTGTGGTGTAGTTCGAGGAGGGGGGTGGTGTGCAGACACCATTTGTCACCTCTGTGAGCACAGGAACTGCTCACTGGAAGCCAGTTTACACCCGTGCCCATACCGTCTACATGTCTCCCCGCACAGACCCTGTGCACCCCTGGCCCACAGCTTTCCCTTCCTGCTCCTTCACCTGGCTTGGCTCTTGTCCTCACTGAAGGGAGACCTGCCTCCCACCATGCCCTGCCTGCATTTCCCACCAGGTGTGGCTGTGGGCTGGAACAGCCTCTGGCCTGCAACCCCAGGGAGTCGGCTGAGGACAGAAGTGATCCTTGGGCCTTTTGTAGCTCCAAGTCAGAAATCTTTGCTTTCAGCAGCAGCTCTTTCTGCCCACGGGTCTTAACCTGCGCTTTAATAAAATCACCTTTTTGCACCCAAAAAGAAAAAAAAATCATTGCTTTTAACAAATGTTTTCAAAAAAGACCTAATCCCACTGTCAGCAGATGGATTAATCATTGTTTACGCCAAATCATTTCATGATTTTAGGCAGATGAGTTCAAAGGATTGAGTGATAGCCGTGAACTCTGATTTAGGCAGCTGGGGGCAGAGTCCACTGCTGTCCTGGCAGCTAGGGTCTGATGAGTGCACAAGGGTGCGTTTTCACTCTGTGAAGAGCCTCCAGCCCTTGGTCCCAGATCTGCTCTGTATGCTCTGAGAAGGGGAGGGGAGGGGAGGGCCGGTCAGAAAGGAGAAAAGAAGTCCCAGCAGGAGCTGTCCCGCTGGGCAGACCTGCTGCTTCCAGTCTCTGGCTGGCTTGGGGGATGAGCTTGGGTAGAGCTGAGCGCCCTGAACAGAGTGTGGCGCCGCTCCCAATCCTGCTTGGGCACTTAGTAGATGCCCAGCTCCCTGAGCCTGGCGCTGGGGATTCTCAGAGGCCTGAGGGGACTGGGGAATTCGTAGTTTCTACACATTTCCCGGTGGATTCTCATGCATCCAGCCTTGTTCCAGGCTAAGGATTGTTTAAGAATCATTTTGTTAAGGCGCGCCTGGGTGGCTCAGTCAGTGAAGCCTCTGCCTTTGGCTCAGCCCACGATCCCAGGATTCTGGGATTGAGCCCCGCATCAGGCTCCCTACTCAGCAGGGAGGCTGTTTCTCCCTGTTTCGCTCCTCCTGCTTGTATTCCCTCTCTGTCTGTCAAATAAATAAATAAATAAAATCTTAAAGGAAAACAAACAATTCTCCTGCTGTGATTGCAAGGCTGTGACACAGTTCTCCAGGTTTTCTGTGGCTTCCCATGGAGGTTGTTAATGGCTAGGTGGGTATCTGGTTTATGATCAGGATTTCGTGGATGAGGCTCTCTGAGGGTGCTCTCCTGGGGTGCAGTGAAAAAAACCAAACCTATTCTGAATTCTGGCGACCTAGGAGAGGTCTGGCTGTCCCCCCAGACCGAGGACCAGGAACCATCCCCCTCCTGCTCAGGTGACACCTCCATCTTCTCTCTCTCCAGAAATAGCCAGTTTTAGGTTTAGGAAAGTAAAGAAGTGAGAAAGAACGGTAGGAAATTCTGGCTGGAAATTTGCATCCAGGCTGTGAGGAGTGGAGTGTTTCTGCTTGAGCGTGTGGTCTGATGCGTGCCTGTGCCTCGGGGAGCGTCAGCGCCGGGGAGGTTGGCTCTGACTCACAGGGGACCGGAAAGGAAAACAGCAGTATTCGTCCACAAATGACATCAACAACGTGTCACTGGTGGAAGGCTGAGTGGAAGAAAGATCAGAGGAGGTCACGTTTCGTTGGGGAGGGGGGAGTCTGGATTTGAATTTTGAAGCAGGTCTTGAAATTGGAGGCAGATACAATACTTGTCTTGTGCCGTGGACAAATGCTTCTCCCTGTGTCTCTGTGAATTCTGACTTCGGGAGACTTGGGACATGGAAAACCATAGGAGAGACGCGGGTGAGAAGGGTTAGAGGGTGTAGACTGGGACCTAAATGTAGCAGCTTGTGGGGCTGATTGGTGGCTGAATGTTGGACATTTATTTAAGATGGTGCTTCCTAGCCCAGATGGCATCATGAGTGAAGAGCATTGTTGAATCCCCCCCATGGATCCTTACTCATCTGTAGTTTGTGGAAATTTCAACAGAAAGGAGAAGTCCAGGTTTTGGGGGCCTGCCCTTACTCCGTGGGAAAGTCAGAGCCTACACTGGGGTCGAAGCTGAAGATTGCAGGTCGTTTCAGGGAAGCACCAGAGATTCTGGGGCTCAGGGATCCCACGAGGAGATCAGGCTCCTTCCAGGTGCTTGGGGCTGGGTGGTGCTGGTGACCTGGGAGGTCACCCCACATCACTGCTCTCAGGCTCTCCTGTCCCTGAGCGTCGTCTTTTCCTCACCAGTCCCGTCTCTCCTTCCCTCCAAACCTGTCTTCTCCAATGGCGCCATACCTTCTATCGGGAACTGGCCTGGGGCGCTCCCGTCAGGGAAGATCCTGGGGCCTTTCATGCAGACTCTTGGGAAGCAGCAGCAGCTTGGTTCATCCGTCTGCCGTCGCCTGGCTCAACGTCTGCTCCACCTGTTCCCACAGGCCCCTTGTGACCACTGGACTGTCCCAGAGGCATTTTCCAGGTGGCCTTGTGTCATTCTGTCTGCCATGGCCCCGGTGAGTTGGTCACTCACCATCCCTTCTCTTGTTGGCAGGCTTCCCTTCATCCTCCCACCCCTCTGTCATCAGGGTACAGATGGGAAGCCCCTCTTTCAAATTAGGATCATTGAGGGAGGTTTCCTTGCACAGGGGTTAGTTACCCATGACCCAGGTGTGGGCAGGGTTTGAGGAGCCCGGGCCTGAGGGAATCAGAGGTGAGGAGGCTGCTGGGCCTGGACTGTGAGACGATTGGGTTGGACAGACTGTCCAAGAGGAGTAACGGCCTTCAGTGAGTGGGGGGAACACCACCAACCCAAGGCAGCCTCACAAGGAGGGACCAAGGGAACAGATACCGGGACCTGACTCCTCCCCCCTTTTGGTCTCCTGCTGGGGCCCCCCAGGGCTGCAGCTGGGGGCCAGGGCTTGAGGGGCCTGTGGATGTCTGTGCAGAGTGTAGCCTGCTAGGGTGCAGAAAGGCGGGAAGATCTGGAGGGAGCAGAGCCTACATGTTAGTTTTGTTTTCCTGGGTGTCTGTGTCCCGTCTCCGGCAGTTATTACACAGTCCTCCTACCACTGGCTCTGAGTCTGGTCCAGGCTATGTCTCTGGTCCTGGCCAGGGGAAGCTCCAGACTGTGACATTTCACCTGATTCCTTGGTACTCTTTATGGATGCCTTGAAACTTGCCTTGGGCAAAGCAGAGTTGATGGGTCCTCTTGCCTCCCAAATGAGCTGCTGCTTGTGGACCCCCGACCTCTGGCACCACTGGTCATCGGAGGACATGCCAGGAGGTCCGGCCTCATCTGGGACTCCACTCTCCGTTTTTGTTGTTGTTGTTGTTGTTGTTTTGTTTTTTTTAAGATTTTTATTTATTTAACAGAGAGAAACACAGCCAGAGAGGGAACACAAGCAGGGGGAGTGAGAGAGGGAGAAGCAGGCTTCCCGCCAAGCAGGGAGCCCGATGTGGGACTCGATCTCGGGTCTCTGGGATCATGACCTGAGCTGAAGGCAGTCGTTTAACCAACTAAGCCACCCAGGTGCCCCTCCACTCTCCTTCTTATCCCATATCCAGCCCCGTCAGCTCTAAGCCTAGTCTTACAGAGTTTGGCCCTGAACTCCTTCTGCAGCTGTCTCTTCTTCATCCCCTCTACTGCTGCTGCCCTGATCAGAGCTCACGCCCCATGCCCTGATGCGTGCCTCGGCCCGAAACACTCATGTGTCAGTCCTTGGCCTAAAAACCGTTCCATGACTCTGCAGTGTCTGAAGATCAGGGCCTTTAGCTGCCCATTCCCCCTTGAGATCCACCTGCCACAATTTTACCAGCAGAGGATCCTCTTCCTCTGGCTGCCATGCCCGCGTGCCCTGCCCCAGACTGCTTACTCCCTGGATGGAGGCCAAGCCCATTCTCCTAGCTTTGACCACACTTCTGTGTCCGGGATAGCTAAACCCTCAGGGCCATGGCGCCTGTTAGGAAAAGGTTTGGCTTCCTAAAAATGAAGCAAGAAAACAAAACGACTACAATGGCTTAAGCAAGGCAAAGGCATATTTCTCTCTTAGATGAAAAAGTCCAGGGGCACTTGGGTGGCTTAGTCAGCTCAGATGACAATCCCGGGGTCCTGGGATCGAGTCCCAGATGGAGCCCCTTGCTCCGCAGGGAGTCTGCTTCTCTCTCCCCTGCTCAGGTCTCTCTCTGTCTCAAATAAGTAAATAAATAAAACCTTAAAGAAAAAAAGTCCAGAGGCAGGCATCCCAGGGCCGGGGTGGCACCTCCAAGGGGTCATCAGGAACCCGGTTCTTTCCAGCTCTGGCCCCGTCCCAGGGTATGGTGGGGATGTTGCGGTGCTCACAGCCCCAGATGGCACCGGCCTGCCACCTGTTGCCCCCAGCACAGTGTGGAAAAGAGTGGAGAAAAACATCCCCTTGCCCCTCAAGAGACTTCCCAGATGTCCCACACATTTTCGTCTGCCTTTTTCTGTCTCACCAGCCAGAGTTTGGTCCTTCCAGCCTGAAGGAAGGCTGAGGAATGTACTTCCTTGCCAGGTTCCTTACTACAGTAAATAAAATCATTACTCTATTGCTAATGAGGTGTGGAAGAATGCCTACCTATTGACTTCTAAAACTTCTGCCACAGCCTTTTAGAAGTTTTAAAAAAGTAATAGGCTTTAAGATCTGAAAAAGTATAAAGAGGCCATTTATAAAGGTAGTCCGTAGAAGCAGTTAACAAGGCTACATATAAAAAGAATAACTGGTTAGAATATAGAAGAAAATTTACTAAGAGGAAAGACAGAGACATGATGGATGTAAAAACATCAGGATACGTTTGGATGTTTTGTGAAATGATAAACTTATTTGGAGAAATGTGAGCATCGACAGGAAGTATTTGAAAGAGACTGAGCAAGAAGTTTCTCTCACACAGCGAAGACTTCAGGAAAGCTGCGGTGGTCCTGGGGTAGAAACAGGTCAGTGGAACTGAAAGGCGTCTAGAGATGGAGCCCATTCAGAGCACCAGACTGCAGTGTGGGCAGCGTTTCCATCAGTGGGGGGCAGGGGAAGAGCAGGTGTCCATACCACTTACCGGCCAGCTGGAGAAAATTAAGCCAGAACAGCGTCATCCAAATGGAAGGGAGCCAAGAGGACTGACTGCTCTTGTGGCTCTGGTCCTGGCCCAGCCATGGGACCCTCTGGACGGTCAGCTTGGTGGATCCGGCACCCCAGCCTGTATCCTGGTGAGCGCCATGGGGCATCACCAGGGAGGGGCCCCCTGTCTGGTGATGAGTGTGTTGTCTTTGCCTCCTAGCCCAGCCTTTCCCCGGTGGACCCTCTGTTCCCACTTTCCTTGCCAAGCCGGGGTCCCCCCACTGGCTCAGCGGGAGTCTTATGGAGCTTTCAGGAGCAGCTCTCCTTAAATCTCTCCCTCTGATGAGCCCTGTTGCACTTCTCAGTCAGGGTCTGCTCTCCTTTTGGCATGCCTGCGTCACCCCTGGTCCCTTTCTTGAGCAGCGTCCTGTCCTGTCTCCAGACCCCTAGGCTGCCCGTGGAGTGCGGTTGGACCACACCAGCTTTCCCATTGGTCCCGTGTGCTGCAGCCACTTGACACGCCTACCCTCTGTCATTTCAGATTGTGAGATGGGGACTGAGCACGTGGAGGTAATCCCCAAGGAGGAGGTTTCTGAAGAACCCGAGCCAGGTGCGACCACGTTGGAGAAACTTCCTCAGGTGGTTTGCCAGGGCCGGGAGTTTGCAGCTGCCTGGGCGGAGGACGCGGTGGCGAGGCATTCAGGAGCGTCCACGGTCCAGCACGTGGAGCGGGTGTCCCCTCGGGGGAGAGGCCTCGCGTCGGGGCCAATCGCCTGTAAGAGGTCCCGGTCAGGCGAGGAGTCTGGGGAGAGTGAGGAGAGCGAGCGTGTCCAGGGTCCTGGCCCGTGTTTGTTGGTGTCCCAGGCAGCGCCCCGCGCCAGCCCCGGGGAGAGGGCGGAGGCACACAAGGCCCGGAAAAGCCCTGTGGGAGAAAAGCCTCACGCGTGCAAAGAGTGCGGAAAGGCCTTCAATCAGAACTCGCACCTCATCCAGCATCTGCGCGTCCACAGTGGAGAGAAGCCCTTCGAGTGTAAAGAGTGCGGGAAGACGTTTGGGACCAACTCGAGCCTGCGGCGCCACCTGCGCATCCACGCAGGCGAGAAGCCCTTCGCGTGCGGTGAGTGCGGCAAGGCCTTCATCCAGAGCTCGCACCTCATCCACCACCATCGGATCCACACCGGCGAGCGGCCCTACAAGTGCGAGGAGTGTGGCAAGGCCTTCAGCCAGAACTCGGCGCTCATCCTGCACCAGCGGATCCACACCGGGGAGAAGCCGTACGAGTGCAACGAGTGTGGGAAGACCTTCCGGGTCAGCTCGCAGCTCATTCAGCACCAGCGCATCCACACGGAGGAGCGCTACCACGAGTGCAGTGAGTGCGGCAAGGCCTTCAAGCACAGCTCCGGCCTCATCCGCCACCAGAAGATCCACACCGGTGAGAAGCCCTACCTGTGCGGTGAGTGCGGCAAGGGCTTTGGGCAGAGCTCCGAGCTCATCCGCCACCAGCGGATCCACACGGGGGACAAGCCCTACGAGTGCAACGAGTGCGGCAAGACCTTCGGCCAGAACTCGGAGATCATCAGACACGTCCGCATCCACACTGGCGAGAAGCCCTACGTGTGCAAGGAGTGCGGGAAAGCTTTCCGCGGCAACTCGGAGCTGCTGAGGCACGAGAGGATCCACACTGGCGAGAAGCCCTATGAGTGCTTCGAGTGCGGGAAGGCCTTCAGGCGCACCTCCCACCTCACGGTGCACCAGAGGATTCACGCTGGGGAGAAGCCGCACCAGTGCAGTGAGTGTGCGAGGACCTTCTGGGACAGCGCGGAACTGCTTCTGCACCAGAAGATTCACGTCGGTGGGAAGCCCTACGCGTGCAGCGAGTGCCAGAAGACCTTCGGCCAGCACTCCCAGCTCGTCCTCCACCAGAGAATCCACACTGGCGAGAAGCCCTACGCGTGCCGGGAGTGCTGGAAGACCTTCAGCCGCAGCTCCCACCTTCTCCGGCACCAGAGCGTGCACGGCGCAGAGTAAGCGCCCCAGGCGAGGGGCTCCAGCCAGTCCCCACGGGAGGACGGACCTCCGCTGCCTCCGCTGCCGGTGCTGCCTCTTGCAGTGGTTGGAGAAGAGACCCTTTTAGGAACTGTTCATGGAGAAGTTTCGGGATACCAAGTTCCCTCCTGAAAGCTGTTTCAGGCCTTAATGTTTCTTGTGTTCCCCTTTGTACTCCCTCCCCGCTGCCCCCTGAGTGGATCCCGACGCCTTGGGGGTCTGCAACTGCCACAAAGCCCAGACTGTTAATGATCATGAGCGGCGGAGGCCCACAGTCCCACCACCTCCCAAGGCTGACAGTGCTGACTCGTGGAAGGTTTCCCTGTGTGGTGCTGGAAAGTGCAGGCGGAGGGCACAGCCCCCGCCCCCTGCCCCCTGCCCCCTGCCGAGCCCTTAGATCCTCCATGGAGATTCTCTTCAGTTCAGCAGCTTGCAGACATGCTACCGAGGATCCTTAGATAATTGCTGAAGCTGGGAAGCTTGGGGACTCCCCGCCCGTGAGGCCTCCCCCTTCCTCCACAGAGGGTACAAGCCAGAGGGGTCGTGGGGCCACTTCCAGGAAGTCTAGTGAGGCCCTGAGTGCCTGGAGGGGCTGGTGATTGAGGTCGGGTTGGGGGAGGGCAGTGAGGCTGGGAGCAGCCGGACTGCAGCTGTGCCCCATGTGGGGGTTGCCGTGGGATGGACAGCCAGGGCCTGCTGGCCTGTGTGCCAGGACGTAGCAGAGGGATTGTGCAACCTTGCCAATCACTGGGCACCTGGCCCTCCACTGGGCCAGTCAGCCCCCTGACCTGGGCCTTGCCCCTCAGCCCTCTGCCCTGTGACACCTGCTGTAGGTGGCCTACAGCCCAGCGGCAGCCCCTTGTCCCCTCCACATGGGCCTCCTGTGTCTTCCTCGGGCATCTGCGGGTCTGACATCTGGGGCACCGGGAGGCGGCGGGCAGTGTTGCTGCTCTGCTCGGCCCCTGATGGCTGTCACCATGAGAGGAGGGGAGACAAACTTTGGGAACTCCAGGGTCCACCCAGCCCCGTGGTTCAGGACTTCTTACATCTAAAGTAACACATTTTCGGTGCTCTGTTGTTTAATCCCTCTTTGTGACGCGATTACTAATCCCTAGTGTTTCCCGAGTGTTCGCTGTGCCAGGCCCAATGCCATACACTTTCTGTTCTTATTTTCCCAGTGTCTCCACTGTGGGTCCCTATATGCGGCTGGAGTGGGTAGACGTTTGTACCATAAAGTCCACCTGTTTTCCGTGTTTGGTGAATGAGTTTTAATTCACAGAGTTGTGCAGCCATCATTGGCCAATGGGGTGGATGTGGGTGCTCCTGCCCCTGATGGTGAAGACTGGGAGGGTGGGGGATGTCAGGTGACTTGTCTGTGCTCCTGGGCCCCGAGCTGTGCCACGGACAGGCGGGCTTGCGGCTGCCGTGTGTGTGAAACCCTGTGCACATTGATGTTTCTACCACATGGATGTGAACACGTAGATTTAAGTCACGTCTTGGAAACATCAGTGCTCACAGCCAAGACCCATTTAGTGGGTTAACTCTGAGCCCCACCGTGCTCCCCCAGGTTCACACCCTTCCCTTGAGAAAAGGGCTGTTATGAGTGAGTAGCTAGCCGCACAGCCCCCAGTCCTCCGTCCCTCCTCTGGTCTGGCGGTCAGCCCCCAGAGGGACAGATTCTGTGAATTCCCTCGTCCTTATGGAGGGGATGACAGGTGCGGTGTGTTCTCTTGCTTGCTGTGCAAGTTCAAGCTGAAAAATTGTAGCCGACTGTGTCTCTGTCACCTGAAACCTGGATGGCACCTGTCCCTCCAACTCTTGGTACCATGTTCACATATGTGTTGTCCACACTCACTGCTGGCCAGCCCTAAGAGTCCATTCCCACAGACACACCCACGGGCAGGTGGAGAAGAGCACCCACATTGTACATCCTCAGATGTCCCCTGTTGGCCAAGCCACTGCTGGTTTTTCCTTCTCTCCACATGTCGCCCAACCCCCAGGCTTAGCACCCTGCAACACTCAGTCCCTCTGCGCGGGCCCACTGCTGTTGTGGCCCCAGCTCTGAGAAGGAAAAGGCCCTCCATCAGCAGTCTGCTCCCCAGAACACGAGAAGGCAGCACAGTTTCCCTCTTCAGTGGTTACTCTCGAGCATATGCGTAAAGTGGGGGAGGGCTCCCCTCATCCCAAGAGTCCGTGTTTCCCAGGGGGAATTCTGGTGAGCGAGTCTCTCCACCTTGACGCATACTCTGCACACAGCCTGTAACCTCACTCCCTGTCCTTGGCCGCCTTGCACCCACTTGGAGACTCAGACGTTCCCTTCTCCATGGGCTTGGGAGTCAAAATCTGCCCATTGTTATAGGCGGTAGTCATACATTCCTGCAAGTAGGATTCCATCGAGGAAAAGAAACACAAATTTTCTTAGTTGTAGAGCTAAGGCCAGACCTCGTAATCTCAGAGACCTCCTTAAAAGCTCAGAAGTAACCCTTGAGAATTTTTGCAGCCCCGTTGGTGCACGGTCTCATCCTTCCCGTTTTACTGGTGTCCTGATGTCTTAGGTAAATAAAGTGTGTCCTTAAAAGTTTACTCACTTGGGGCGCCTGGGTGGCTCAGTTGGTTGGGCAACTGCCTTCAGCTCAGGTCATGATCCCGGAGACGCAGGATCGAGTCCCACATCGGGCTCCCTGCTCGGCAGGAAGCCTGCTTCTCCCTCTCTCACTCCCCCTGCTTGTGTTCCCTCTCTGGCTGTGTTTCTCTCTGTCAAATAAATAAAATCTTAAAAAAAAAAAAAAGTTTACTCACTTGACATCTTCCTGATGTTTATTATCACAGGGTACATGTTCCACTGTGTCTTCGTGTGACGTCCTAGGCCTATGTCATCCCCATCCTGTGAGGGGCACCCTTCCCCTCGCCGGGCCACAGCCACCTGCTCTGTGTTCCTGCCTTTTTTTTTTTTTTTTTTTAAAGATTTTGTTTATTTGACAGAGAAAGATCACAGTCAGAGAGAGGGGGAAGCAGGCTCCCCGCTGAGCAGAGAGCCCGATGTGGGCCTCAATCCCAGGACCCTGACATCATGACCTGAGCCAAGGGCAGAGGCTTAACCCTCTGAGCCACCCAGGCACCCCTGTGTTCCTGCTTTCACAGAAACTTGACCCTGTCCCTCGTTCTCTGCTTGGCTCCATCCTCTCCTTTGTCATTAACGACAGGGCCCCTGTTACCGATTTTGTTCATCCGTCATAAATGACCTATGTATACATATCCATGTTTTTCATGATTAATAGGGTATTGTTCCAGGTCATCTGGCCGGCCCAATTTTTTTTTTTTTAAGTCACCTTACTCCTGAGATTTCAGGGCTAGTGTTTATAGTTGTTACTGCTAAGATTCATGATGTGTTCTCCTGGTGACTGCTGATCTAGGGCAGGTCCCTAAGCTTGTTAGATCAGGGATCTCTGAGACTCTGGAAGGCTCTCCCTAGAAAAATGTGCATGGGAGCTCAGGACTCACAGGCCACCTGAAACCCATCCTTGGACCTCCCCCCCACCCCCGTAATCCTTTACCTCTCTCCTGAAAGCCAGCTTCGACCTTTGAAAAACATTAACCCAGAAAGCTGCAGTTGCAGCTTCTTCATCACAGGCCTCAGCTTTGGAGATGATACTCTGTCCAGATGATATGCCTCGGAGCACCCCTGAGAGTGGAGGAAGCCAGAGCCTCTGGTGATGACCCCAGGGAGGTTCCCCAGGAGGGGGCCGGGTGCACAGGCCCACAAACACACTAGCACTTGTGTGCTGACCTGGGGGGAGCCCCTGGGATGGATGGAGCTGGTCTAAGTGCTAGGAGACTAGTGGGGACTTGGACAATCCAGTAGCAGGCAGCGCCCCCAAAAGGTGCCCAGGGCTCCGAGAGGGGAGGAAGGCTGGGGGCTGCCAGCGGGCAGGTGAAGCCCTTCCATGAACCTTGGGCACCTCCTGCATCCTCGTCTCCAGCCTCCCCTGCGGGGGTGCAGACAGAACACTCACATGTCCTTTTTTGTAACATGTTTTGCAGGCACTGGACCAGACTCACCCTTGGCACCGGCCACGTCTCCAAAAAGCCACCTTCTGCACCTGGCTGCCACTTTGCCTCTGGGAGCACGAGGTAGGAGCCCTACTGAGCAAGGCCCCAGCCTGAGGGGGTCCTGGACTTCCAGGGGCGCTATTGGGGAACAGCAGGATCGGGGTGCCAGGCGCTCAGCTGACTTGTGTCTGGACGCTCGGGTGTCCATTTTCTGCATCCCAGGGTGGGCTTCATTCAGCAGCTCCATAGGTGCTTGACTGCCGTCCAGGCCCCTTCGGAGAGTTATTTAATCGCTAACTGTTAGATTTCATCTCAGTTGCAGTAGGAGTGGAGAGACTTAGGTGGGGAAGGCAGTGCTGGCTTGAGGACGAAGGCGCTGTCGTCATCCTAGGCCGCAGGGCGGGAAGGCCAGTGTGGATGTGTGAGGACCCGCAGGGGATTGACCATTGGAGGCCTTTTGTATAGAAGGAGGTTGGTTGTGCATTTTCCACTGTGTCTTTGTGTGACCTAGGCCTGTGTCATCCCCATCCTGTGAGGGTCACCGCCCCCCCCCCCCGCCCCCAGCTACCTGCTCTGTGTTCCTGTTCTTTTTTTTTTTAAAGATTTTATTTATTTGACAGAGAGAGAGATCACAAACAGTCAGAGAGAGGGGGAAGCAGGCTCCCTGCCGAGCAGAGAGCCTGATGTGGGTCTCGATCCCAGGACTCTGAAATCAGGGTCTGGGCCAAGCGTGTGGGCAGGGGACCCCAGTGACTGCCAAGAAGGGAGCAGAGTGCATCTACACCCTTGATCTGCTGGTTTTGTGGGGTGCTCTTTAAACTGGACCGTGGTAGGCCCAGGAAGGAGGCCCATAATCATGTTCCAGTCCACTGATTCCCAGGTCGGGGGTTCCCCAGGCTGCAGTGCATGTGAGGAAGACCTTGGAGGTCTTGGGTCTGGAGACACGATACATGGGAGACGGTCACGCTGGGAGGCCCTTTGAATACCAGTGTGGAGAACCTTCTGGTCTGGGCACCTTCAGCGTCACAGAGCATCTACCGTGTGCGGCTGTCTGCGGCTGAACTGATGGCAGACCATGCCTGTCCTGTTCAAAGCCCGGTCTCCCCCTTCTTCCTCCCTGGGGTAAGTCAACAGCACATACCCTCTGTGGCCACTGCTGGGTCTTGCTCCTCGCTGACAGGCTGGAGAGGGGAATATGCCATGTCTGCCCGGGGCAGCCACCCCGAAGTGAAGACAAGAGTGGCTCCCACAGACTAGAGGCCCCAAGGGTGAACTGGACATGTCCACTCCCTGTGGCCGACGGGAGCATCATGTGCCTTCGCCGCCCTCCATCTTTCCAAGCAGACCCTTTATCCCCCCAGGGAGTGCCAGTGGTGTGAGAGTTCTGTGTCGCCCGTGGCACCCTGTTATGTGACGGGGGACAGGGAGGAGGTTGCCTATGGGAACCATGGGCTTTCTGTGGCTTCGGCGGCTGGTCCACGACACCGTTTAGCTGAGTCCGAGCGGCCCCGGGTGCCCCGGCCCCTGCGGCTCTCTGCGCCCACAGAAAGAGAGGAGAGACCAGACCAGCTCAGGTCTTGCGGTCCGGCCTCAGTCTCTCTTTAGTGACAGGCTTTGCTGCTTTATTTCTTTCCTTCCTGTTTTCCCACGTTCCTTCCGGCTTCTCGGACACACCATTTCCCCACGGGAGCCGGCCCCCGACGCACCTGCCGGGACTCCATACTCTCGTTGCTGCGGCTTCCTCGTCCTCACAGGCTTGTGCGCTTGTGTCCATGCATCTACTCGGGGTAACCCTCAACCCAGCTCTGAAACGGCTTGTTCTTCACCACAATGTGCCACAAGATGTGTCCGTCCTCCAGGTGTGGCACGGCCCCCAGCCCTGCCCTTTCCCTTTCGAGCTCGCCATATTGGTGCAGGTGCCCCTGGAATGCAGTGTTGTTTTCTCCTTTACCCCTTTCCCTTCTCATCTGACACGCCCCACGTTAGAGAGGCCTTCTCGTAGGTGCCAGGGTGCGGGGACACTGCCCATGGCACCTCAGCCCCTGTACTGATGGTTACTGGCTGTTTTATCCTAGATACATCTCATTCCCTCCACTTTAGAGCTGCTGGCAGCCCCTGGGAGTGGCCGGGGGCTGCGGGGGAGCCTGATGCCCCTTCCCACGCTGTGTCCTCATTGGGTCTCCCCAGTGGGTTTCCCTGGTTGTCACGGAGGCGGTGTGCTCAGATTTCTGTCTCGGAAGGTTCTTCACTTACAGACCCCAACGTGAATGTGCTCCATGTTCAGACTTCCTGAAGAGCTGACACTCCTTACCAGTGGGGTTTTTTCCAATATTTTATTTATTTATTTGACAGAGAGAGGGTAAGCAGGGGGAATAATAGGGAGATGCAGAAGAAGAGGCAGATTTCCCACCGAGTGGTGAGCCTGATATGGGGCTCGATCCCAGGACCCTGAGATCATGATCTGAGCCAAAGGCAGACACTTCACCAAATGAGCCACCAGGCGCCCTTCAGCCCTAGAATTTAAATTCTTGAATTCAGTTTGTCTTTTTTTCTTTTTAAAGGATTTTATTTATTTGAGAGAGAGCAAGCGAGAGTGAGTGGGGTGAGGGGCAGAGGGAGAAGCAGATACCCTGCAGAACAGGGATCCCAGTGCAGGACTTGATCCCAGGACCCTGAGATCATACTGTGAGATGCCTAACCAACTGAGCCACCCACATACCCTTTTTTATTTTTATTTTTTAAAAAGATTTTATTTTTAAGTCCTCTCTATATGCAACATGGGGCTTGAACCCATGACCCTGAGATCAAGACTCACAAGCTCCCCTGACTGAGCCAGCTGGGCACCCCCGGTTTATGCCTGTGTCGCTCTCTCCGTGCTCATGTTTTCCTTTCCCTTCTGGGGCATGCATATGGAGCATCATAACTGTGTTTAGTGTTCCCTTTAATAGCTATCATCTGTGCCATTTCTGGATCTGTTCCTGTTGATAATTTCTCTAGTGTTATGGTTCATATGTTCTTCTTTTTCTTTGTCTGCCTTGAATTTTTTTTTAAAAGATTTTATTTATTTATTTGACAGAGAGAAACACAGCAAGAGAGGGAACACAAGCATGGGGAGTGAGAGAGGGAGAAGCAGGCTTCTGGCTGAGCAGAGAGCCTGATGTGGGGCTCGATCCTGGGTCTCCAGGATCATGACCTGAGCCAAAGCCAGTCGCTTAACCAACTGAGCCATCCAGGCACCCCCTGCCTTGAATTTTTGACTGCCCATCCCAGACATTGTAAATTTTATATTGTTGTTGGCATTTTTTTTTTAAAAGATTTTATTTATTTGACAGAGAGAAACACAGCCAGAGAGGGAACACAAGCAGGGGGAGTGAGAGAAGAAGAAGCAGGCCTCCCGTCAAGCAGGGAGCTCGATGTGGGACTAGATTCCAGGTCTCCAGGATCATGACCTGAGCCTAAGGCAGTCGCTTAACCAACTGACCTCCCAGGCGCCTGGCATTTTTTTTTTTTTTTTAATTCCTTTCCATAGGATCATGACCTGAGCCTAAGGCAGTCGCTTAACCAACTGACCTCCCAGGCGCCTGGCATTTTTTTTTTTCTTTTTAATTCCTTTCCATATTTTTGGCAACAGTTTGGCTCTCTCGAGGCTCGATTTCCCTCTGGGTTGGGTGGAACCGAGCATCCTTGGGCCCCAAGGCTAATACAGCCGGTCCTTGCAGTAAAACCTTTCTGCAGCCCTGCGGGGTGCATGCCCACGGCGAGGGTTCTCTCCAGCCTTTCCCAGATCTGTGTGAGCTCCAGGAATGCCCCCCCACCTCCCATGGGTTCTGTCCTTGGCCCTGGGGGGCAGACATGGCTCTAGCACGTGTGTGTGACGACTGGGGGCAGCAGCTCTCTGCTCTATGACTCTCAGCTCTGTCCCTTCAAGCCGGGCTGATCCTGGGACTTACCTCGCCTGTCCCCTTCTCTTGGTGCTCCCTGTCCAGCAATCCCTCTTGTCTACTGTTGGGTCTGGCTTCTTAGTTGACTAAAGTGGGGCAGGGATGGCAAATCCAGCCCTTGTGACTCCATGGCCAGAAGCAGATGTCCTGACATTGTACGGATATATGCTTTCTGGTCCATAAGACTTTTTTTAATACTGGTTTTGTGGCTGACAGAAGTGTTTTCAGGTTTG